>CAIGRB010113956.1:0-64807 GCA_903798255.1 Fraxinus quadrangulata
AAGCTTATTGACACCAACCCTATGGGAGAAATTTCCTAGTATTAAAAATAAATAAAATTAATTACCTTTGAGATTTGCTAAAGATTTCTTGACTTTCTTGGCACAGCCATAAGAATACAGAGGCACCATCATTTCCACGTATTGTGCCTCCACATTCTTCCCAGCAGGAACAATTTGCAGGTCCGCCATGTTTTCAAACAATTTACGAGCTTTTGCTTTGGATTTCCCCGCCTTTAGTTCTTCTTCTGCTATGAAACAATATCAGTTTTCCATGCAAATATATACAGAGAGGAGCATTAATAAAGTAGGTTTATCTAATTCTCCTAAAAGCAGCAGACAGTCCCTCCAAAAGATGAATTCTATTAACCTTTTTTTTTTTTGCTTATTTATAATTTCTTTGCAACGTTGGATTTCATTCCTTTTTAAGGTAAATCGGAAAGTTTATGTTACGAAAGATTCTTAGTGACTCAGATGAGTGTAAAGGTGCGTCGTCTTAGTCAAATAAAAAGCTTCTCTATCCTAGTTTGAGGTATCGTTATTATTTATTTATGAAAATTTTAGTATCAACGTTTGAAGAAAAATGAGTATGACCACAAGTTGCAATTTTCACATTGAACCCACGAATGCCTTTATTTTTTAGGTCTCTTGCGTGTGCATATTTCTATATTAGACCTCGCGCTTTCACTACTATAGACTTACCAAAAAACACTTAAACATTTAACTAACACTACACATTATCACTTATAATCGATGTATCCATATAGATTTATGACTTAAGATAACTGGATTATTCCAACTATATTGAGTATTACACTTCAAATGATTCAGTCAAAATTCTAAATGAGGTGGTTTATCAATTATGTTTTTATGTAAGTGAGTTGGATTAATCCTCATGTACAGAAAATTTTCTTAATTTCATGTGAGATGTTTTGCTTAGCTATGAAGATAAGCCTTTAAAACAGCACATATATACTACATGCACATGCTTATCTCCTTTTCATCAGGTTAGACAGATTGAAAAAGTTAACTTGTAGATCCTACGTCAGTCAGTCAACTTTCCAACTTTTAAATCCTTGATCCTACAAAATAGGTCCTGTTGTGTAGGTTAGCTTATTTGGAGAGGATAATCGTGTCAAACCTAGCTCTCTAAGCCCTATTTGATTTAGATAAAAATCTTACTTTCGTTGATTTTAATAAATATTGACGGAATACATGATTGAACAGTTGTGAATTCCATTGAATGTATTAATTATCTACTTTGACTTAAATTTTATTTTATTTTTGTAGCTGGACCAAACATGGACTAAATCAATATTTTTTTAACAAGGGATAATTGCAGTTGAAACCTCAAACCTTTCAAATACTAGCAAATTTTTCTCAGACTTTTGATTGTTTTTTCAAACATTTTATAAATGGCGCAAATTGGTAACTTTCTATTTACCAAATTAAATAATTAAATTAAAAAAGAAAAGAAATATGTATCTCTTCCCCCATCACCTACTCCAAAACCAGAGATTATAAAATCGGCCATGCCACCGGCCACCGACCACAATACCGCTGCACTGCAATTGCCACCCAACTACCATCACCACCCTACCCAATTGCCACAGCCATCATTATCCTCTACTAATCCTTTGTGATTTTCTTTAAAATGCCTATAAAACAGTGCCAGACCTCCCTTTGCCAATGGAGTTGGAATCAATGAAATTGTGGGTCGCATTCTTGAGCTCTTTGTAATTGAATCTTTGAAGATTGTGCTGGAATCAACGGGCTGGTGATTGACTTATGAACCAAAGAATACCACAAATAGTAAATAAAATAAATAATTGGCGAGAAAGTAATAAAAGAAGCAAAAACTGTGATTGGAAGCAAAATTATTCTTATTTTAGGGCCTGGATTTGATAAAAAATGGCTGTCTTGAAAGTATTTTGCTCGTGGGAAGTAAAAATTTTGCTTTAACCAAAGAGAAATCGGGAAAGAGCTGTTGAAGTTTTGGGCATACCCCAATCATTTGTTTTACAAAGTAGACGTTTCCATCCCTTGGAGCCTCATCTACAACATTTGAAAAAGTTACGGGTGATGATTACAATAAATCAAAATTTTGGGAAAAGGTTTGTGGCCTCTGTTGCAATTATCCCTTTTTAAAAAAGTAATGTTGATTGTTGGATTATCTAGCCACCGCAGACTAGGTTGAAGCTCACATTTGACGTGACAAAACCTCCCCTTTGCACCTCTACTCTTGAATTGATTAGAATATAAATTATCTTGTATACTTGTTTAACATTTTTACCGATTAATCAACGCCAATCCAAGAGATCCGCTCTTGTTTGATAATCATTATTGTGTAAAAATAATGTTTTGAATAGAAATTTTTTTGGAGAATGTATATTTAAAAAATGGAAAAAAAAAGTTTGAGTTTACGTACAAAATATTTTACTGTGTGAATGTGTGATTGAAAATGAGTATGAGAAATAAATTATTTTGTTTTAAAGAGGGCTAAATTTGTAACTTTATTTTCCCTAACCTACATGATTTAAAGTTCTAAATCTCATCTTTCCTCTAAATAATGAAGCGTATTAATGGGAGGTTAAAGAGCCCTTAGGCTTCTTTGTATATTCAATTAATGATGAGTCGGATCTCATTACAATGTCAGGAGATTGGGTCCTACCATGTTGAACCCATGCAAATTTATTGTTTCATGGAATCTCCACAAAATTCCAAACAAATCTGGTTTATCCTCCATTACTCCTTCCACCATGTGACGTGTATCGAATCTCACAAAAACAATTGGTGATGCTAACTAGTTGATTCGTCCCGATCACGTAAAATTCCTTGAACTGGTATCTTCGAATTGAAACTCTCACTCAATGATGAAATTTTTGAATTTAAACAATTCAGTCGAGCTCCATAACTCGAGAAATGAATTTTCATTCGACTTCAAACAAAAACACAAGTTGTTCGCATAGACTGTAATAGTACCAAGCAACACTTGACATGGCTGGTCCTAAGATGGATAGTACTAGGATCAACCCTGATCAGTTAAGCCATGTTTACATCTCTAGTAAATCATTATGAGTAAATTAAGAGGATTCTGTTTCAAAATTTGAATAATTAATATATATCTTGTCTATAATTAAAGAAAATTTTATTAATAAACTTACAAACAAGTGGAGATCAACTCTCTGCTTTATGCAATTGTGTCAGTTTTAGACCGAACAAGCCAAGTTTAAGTAAGTGTAATACGTTGTGCGCAAGGGAACTTTACATTGCTTGGGGAGATACTCCAATATACTGTGTTGATGTCTATACTCACAAAATTAGTTCGAACTTACCTTAATTTAAGAATGAGAGTTTGTAAATATTCAATAGTCACTTGAAAGAGAACGGGTTAGAAGATAACTAAGTCAGTTCAATCTATGAGCTCGGCCATGTTAGTCAGCTTCGTCATACCCGCCGTCATTTGGAAAACATCATCATTACTTTATTGTCACTTCTGTCTTTTCTATGATATCATTGATTCTCATATGACCATTCTTATAACAACACATGACACTCATGATAATTATACCTTACCTTCAACCCATCAAAAGTTTGCAATAATTACCCACCACTTCAGCATAGTTAGAAACTGATCACAAAATGATCAACCAGGAGTTAAGAAAGGCATGGGCAATGTGACATAATTCAAGGAAAACATTGTAGGTAACTTCTTTTTGGAGGCCAGTTGACAGTTTTGAGAGCCTATAAATATGACCAAATGGTTCCCCAAACTTTCTTTTTAATATAATTTTATCTCTTTTTTCTACTATTTCACAATTTATATCATACAAATTGTTGTCGATTTTTATATTCGTAAGTGTATGAATCGTAACAAGTAATATAGTGAACTAATGAGTTCGAATATCGTTCCCACGAGGAAAACTATATACCTAACAATTGGTTAAATTATTCATAACTTTAATTTGATTGAAAATAAATAATAAAGTTTTGCGATGGTGTCTAAATTATTCTAACTAAAACTAAATTATCTAATGTACTCAATTTCTTGAATTTGGGTTTTAAAGTATGACAGTGGATGCTAGAACTTATAATTTCATCTATGAATTCTTTTTAATTTACCAATCAAGATTCATTATAAATGTAATATTCAGTCGAGTTCTTCTAAAATATTCAATTTATCCCTCTCAAGTTCTCATTAAGTCTATTTAAGTAATTCAATTTCATATCTCTATGTGAATCAATGTTAATTAAACAAAGTATTAGTTCTAAGAATTTATCTAATGATCGCAATAATTATTATCGGATTTTACTATATGGTCTAAATTTAAAACTCACCCCTCGATTTGTAATAGATTGGCAAAATCATTGAATAATTGGCCAAATAATTCAAAGCATTAAATTCAAGAATAAAATCAACACATATGCATTTAAAGAATTAGAATCTTGAATAAAAGATATAAATGGTCACACATAGATAACATTGTTCGCCCTAAATATGAATTTAGGTACTCATAATAATGAAAGAAAAATAAAAAGTATAGAATTCATTACCAAATTTTGAAATTTTGATCATGGAAAGAATTGGATCTTGCACCAAGAATCTCCTTCAACCTCAAAAGTTTTTAAACCCTAGCCTTTGCTCTTTAATCTTGACGATTATGTGTTTTTCTCTCCCCCAAATTGAGTGAAATCAGAGTTGTATTTATGTCTTCTTTGAGTCTTATACGAGTTTTAGTTGAATTGAGATTTTAAAAAGATGAATTGCACTTAAAACCCTATTTTTGGCTGCAAGTAGCGTATAGGCACCACGAATCTAGTCTTTTTCCTGAGAGTGGGTGCCTAGGCGCTACCCGTTGCTCCCACTTTGAGCCTTTTTTAGTGTTTTTGTTGTAACTTTCTTTTTCGATATCTGATTAAAACGATTCAAAGTGAGTTGGAAAGATAACTCAAATAGTTATAACTTTATATAAAATAGCTATTTTCCAATTCAAATGTTTTACCAAGCCAAAAATGGGTCACAATCTCCTGCTGAAAATCTAAAACATCCTTGTATAGTTGAAATTGATTTGTGAATATATTTTGGTCATATTTAACTCATTAACTTCTAATTGCATTCAATTGATCCCTAGCATTTTATCATGAGTTTTGGCATAACGTTTTAGTATTTACACTTTAATCTCCAAACTTTGGATATTATCCATTTTTTCGTCAATTTTCACTTCTTTCTTTCAAAGAATTAGTCTTGTGTGCCGAGTGGGGACACTCTCACAAAACGCTCGGGCCCCATGTGCATTTAAAAATTTCGGCTTGTGGTCCTCACCTCCTAATGTGAGTGGAGTGTAAAAGATTTGTTATAAAAATTCGATAAGTGTAGAATAATCCTCTTTCAAATTCACTTCATTTCATCGAATTTCACCTAATAAGCGAAATATACAATAAATTATGTTATAATTATTCAAAAGAATTATTAAATGTCTATATTTTAAAGTCCAAATAAGTTTACAAAGATTGACCTAGTCATTTTTTTAGTCAACATACTGGAATTGGGTAACACTTGCAAAATCCTGGTCTGCTGAGGTAGTAGTGAGTGGTTGGTGGCTCGAAATTCGTGAAAAAAAAATGCAAACTTGATTTGTCTTTGAAGACCACCAATTACGCAGCATATCTTGTGTTCAAAATCCATCAAAATTCTCGTCTTTGTGAATTTATTGATAACTATATAATGCAACAAGCATTAGGATTCTCATCTGAAAAAAGCTGCGGAGGGGGGATTTTTTCAATCATATACAAAGGCTGATAGTAATGCATGAGTTTATGCATGGCCTGTTCATCACTAAAATTCATCTCTGCTTTAATGGACTCCTCCTCTATGTTTTCCCCACCCTTTTCCTCTCCTTTTTCTTCCTTTTTTCCCTCTTGTTTGGCTTCTTCATCTGGCTTTTCTTCGTTTTTATTCTCCTTGGACTTTGTTTCTTCGGTTTCGGGCTGTGGAACTATTTTGGCTTGCTTTTTTGTGCTTTTGTAGACATAATCAACGAGCTCGTTTGCATCCATAGTACCTGTAACCTTAATTTTCCCAGAACTAAATTCTGTCTCCGCTATTTGCACTCCTGTAATGAATGCACCAAAATTACGGTAAATCATGTTAATTTTGAATGTAGATTCATGTCACTCTTTGGTGGGTTTAAAATCTGATTTTTAGTAAATTTTGATAAAAGTTGATAAAATGTGCGGTTAAAACGTTATGAATCCCACAAAATGTGTAATTAAAATTAATTGTTGATTTTGACTTAGATAAAATCTCTACAAAACACGGGCCATATATTACAAGGGATGGATTAATCATCCCATTGACTTGTTTGATCGCAAAACTTTTAAGTGTATTTTGAGTTTGGAGATACATTGGATACTTCAATTATGTATTAGGTCCCTTTCGAAATTTGCTTTCTTTTTTTTAAATAATAATAAAAAAAAGGTTCTTGAACTAAGTTATAAAGAGAGAAAATATTCAGGCACGAACTTCACCCTGTGCTAAAGTCCAATTTTGCACTTACAAGGGTTCGTGCCCGTATATAAAGGATCTTTAAAGGCCGTTTTTGGTGCATCTGAGAGGCGTGTGATCTTTGTACCTTTTTCACAGTTGAACCATCGTGTCTATTTTATATAATACTATTATGGCTCCCGAAAGTAGGGATAACAAAATGTTACCTTTCAATTTGAGTATCTTTCTCTTAAGCTGCTGGGCACAAGCCAAGCAATGCATGTTCACATTCAGCTCCACTGAAGTTAATTCGCTAGCCTGGAGATGAAAATTTAAGCACGTTATGGACTAGGATTAAAATGAAAACTGAAGTACTAAGTTAAAATTTTATACATTGTGTGGTCAACCTGTGAGGCAACAACTTCCGACATAGCTTCGCCCTCAGATTCTGGCAATGGCGATAAAACTTTGACGCCTCTCTTTGTTTTCTTCGTGATTTTGTTGCATACATCTTGAGCATCCACAGCTCCCTTTACAGTTATTTGATTGTTCACCATGTCAGTCACAACTCCCTCTACTCCTGTCAAGATCAAACAACACTATAATTCAACAGAAAAAGGAACAATTTGCACTAGAATTTGAAAGAGAGTCGGCGAGTCACGTCCTCTAAAACCTTGAGCTTTTGGACAACGTTGTTCAATATGGAATTATGGCAAACAGTAGGCTTTCGATCAAAACCTCTAGACGAGGGGAATCATACCACTAATTCTAAGAATGGACCTCTCTATCTTCTTTGCACAACCCACACAATGCAAGTCCACAAACAAAACCAAAGGGGAGGGTGGCTTAGGTTCTTCTTTTGTCTCCTCCATTTTCTCTTCTTTCTTTTCCTCTGGTTTAGCTTCCTCTTGAGTTTTTTCCTGCTAAAACATATTTGCATTATAATCACATTCAAATTCAAACATATTACATAGTTATATAACTATAAATTTCATTTAAATTAACAGCATTTTGATGCAACGACCCACTAACCTGTTTGACTTGTTCACCCATCGTGTCCTGAAAATTTCACTTTTTTTATAATGCAAGATAACTACAAACTCTAACAGGAAAGTGAACAAAAGAGGGAGTGGAGGCCAAATTAGTATTGGAGATACTTTGATGGAAATGGCAGGAGATATGCAGAGAGGGGAAGAAGGGGGGATTATAAGGAGCAGGATATGTAACCTTATATAGAAGCTGAAATATGTGTGTCGGTTCGATTATGTAGAGTTTAATAATTTTTTTTATTAATTCTACCAATGTATCATATTTCTTGATACCTTATGTATATAACACGTCACACGATGTGGAAGACAAAATTATATGATGATTTAACGTGGATAAATACCCTCATTATACAATTAGATTTATTTACAAGTTCAATAGACTAAACATGTTTTGTGTATATTAGACTATACAACGTTTGACACAACTAATAAATAAAAAAAGAAGCTAATATGTTTCCGTCACAGCACGTATGTACTAAAGTAATTGGCTCATTGTAGTTCTCCCTTAATAATATATAAGAACCATATTTGGTCACGGCGTTCTAAAACCATCTCACATACTATTTAAATTGACAACAACCAAATCTATTCGAGAATTTTTCAACCCAGGAAGTGATAAGCGGGCAGCAGAGCTCGATCGCTGATTAAGATCTTTTAAAGGCTATGGATGACTATTTTTTCCTTATTTATACTCTAAGCTTTTGGTAACATGAATGGAGAAAGATATGGGTAGCCTACAAATGATTTTTGATCACCTACCTTACCAAACAAGAATGGACATGGAGGCTGATGACGTGTCCTATCATATTCATATATTGCCAAATCAATTTACATTTTTCATGGTAAATTAGAAAGGTGACTTTTTCTTGGTTCAACTTGTAACTTTGTCTTTGATTGAAAACTTTCCGTTCAAATAAGTTGTTGAGGGAATTTGCGTGGAAATGACTCAGCATGGGACACATGCAAATCCCTCTTTGGTTCAAACTTCAAACACTTCAGAATTATAGCGTCGTTTTATTTTGATCATTGAAATTTATTTTTTTATTATTTCCTTTTTTTTTTTTTTTATTTTTTTTATTTTAATTTTTTTTTTTATTTTTTTCTTTTTTTTTTTTTTTTTTTGTCTCTTTGGCAAAGCAAATTAAGCAATCAAGCTCAACCAACCGCCTATTAATTTAGCTTTAATTTTTTTTTCCAACAATAAAATCTACAGGATTCTATTTGGTTGATTAATTATGAATATCAGACAAAAGTTTTGTATTCCTAAAATTGTTTTGATTTCAAGAATGTGCCAATCTTCCATCTCCAACTTTGATAAACAGTAATATAAATAAGTAATTTTTATTTTATATAAATTAAAATATTTTCAGACGGCACTACATTGTGGAAGGGGAGAGAAAATACAAAATGGAATCGAAAACAATACCATTTTGTATATTTTTATCAACATATAAAATAAATGACGTCATTTTTTGTCGACGAGTTTAGAAATACATAAAATTAGTATAGTATGCTATACTTTTTAAATATTTAATTTGTTTTAAATCTTGAAGTAGATCTATTAAGAATTGAATGGACAATAAAAAGAAATAACATAGCTGTCCTTAAATTTATCATCAATAAACACTTATCCATGTTTTAATTAGAGTGTAATCAAATCCAAGGTAGTCTTTGTCCAATCTTTGACTATAACTTATCCATGTAAGTGGATTATAATCTGGGAAACAAATGAGACACTGCCATTCCAAAATATGTTGTAGATTTTGCTTTTTTTGAAGCCAAGTGTAATGGGGGCAGTTAGGTGCATTGAATGGATGGATGCATGGATTTTCATGTATTTTTTAAAGTACTGATCATACAAATGTGTTCCACAGCAAAGGGGAGCGTACCAGCGTTTATTTGATTCACTTCAATGAGAAACTTTCTGTCACCACACTACCTTGTTGGTCTTGATGATGGTAATGGAATCTTGAAATAAAGGTGTCAAAATATTTTGGACCACTCATTCATAGGCGGCCGGCCAGTGACAGGCCATGTGGTGGGACAGCACCATGCATGCCTTCGACAAATGGAAAATTTATAAAAAGTTAAGATGGTCGATTTTATCCTCTCTTATCTTAATTTCTCGTGACTTGATTCGTTCTTTAAAGAATATGACTTGTCTACCAATCCAATAGGCTTGACCAGCAAGGACAATCCCTGGCCCAAACAATTTGTGTTGACTAAAAAAATGTGACATAATTTGTCAGTTATCATGTCTATTTTAACGAATTATACGTGTTCTAGTTTAGTCATTCCTCCCAAAATACATATTCCACTAAACTTCTTGTTAAATTATTTTCCTAGTTAGAACGCCAACAATTTCCTCAGATTCTAGTCTACATATGCCTTTAACAAAACTTTGCAAGAAAATATCTCAAAAAATCTATATTCAACTATTCTTCAATGACAATTAGTATCACAAGGTACTTGAAGACTACATAGGAATTTATCATGTTATAATAGATAATATTCTAGATGTAATTATCATACAATATAGATTTTTCGAATTCCATATGGAATTATACAAACATACACATTTTTGCGAAGAGAAATGAAATCCCCTGAAAAACGTCCACTAAACAACAGAATGTTGGTGATCATTCAAATATGTCTCTGCAATAGCAGTGTGTACTACAACTCCAATTGGCAGTACATCCTTATCAAGAAAGAAGTGAGGTGAGTGCGGAGAGTGAACCCAACCTATTTTCTCGTTTCTAATCCCGATGCTAAACATGACTCTCGAGATAATTTCTTGGTTGAAGGCGAACTCCTCACCCGCCATAACTTTTTAGGCATCCTTGACATTCTCAGGACCGATCAGAATTCTCCCAACCCTTTTGACGTGCTGATGTAACCGCTTGTCATTCACAGAGGCTTACAGCCGCCTATCCTTTAATAACCTACAAGACCCGCGTACACTGAATTTTTTTGTAGAACAACGAGACAATTACGTCATTTTGGCAAATCTTCTTAGGAAAATAACAAAAACGATGGTATTTTTGAAATCGGACAAGGGTTCAAGATCATCAGCATTGACAAAAAACAGAATAGTGTGAAACATAAAGCAGAAAAATTGCAGTCAGGATAAAGGAAAAAGTAGAAGATATAGAAGGTAAACCACTATGACACGATTCCAAACTAAGAGCACGTCTAGCTGTGAAATAAGTTTCGAGACTTCACTATGAAAATCACATGTGACAAAATAAGTAACTTAAAAGTAAGTTTGATTTATAAGCACAACAATCATGCTCCAACATACTAGAAACAATGATAAAAAAAATAAAGCAGTAGAGAACCGGGGCAATGCTAATTAGTAACATGACCTTAACTGCCAACGGCGTTGAGGAAATTATCTAAGACAGCTCACGTTCTAAAATTATGTAAAGATGCTCCTTTTTTTCAACAAACACCAATATAGCTTTCTTCCTCAACTCATTGTTTCTTACCTAGCCCATGTTATGCCTTCCCTTCCCCCCGCTACCCCCATTCCATGTGGACCTTGATTACCCATTATCAAGAACAACCAGATTATAGCACATTTCCAATTCATCAGACAATACCCCAATTTTCTTCTTCTCAAAATTATTTCCACTCTTTATTGTTCGAATAAGATGATAGAAATTCTGGAAATCGCTTATTGTGGTATGGTCTACCCATCGCAAGTACCTAACAACCAATCTAACATGAAATTGATTAAACTGAACTTCAGGTATCCATGCAACAGCAATTTACATCACATCTACTACTTATCATGTATGCCAATACATGTTCATAATTCACAAGTACCAAATAAAACCATCTTTTAGTTTACATCTGCGATGAGAATAACTTCAGCTGAGAAAAATAAAAAGTCTGATCAGCCACTAGCTTTGACGAAGTCTTTCTCCTAAACCGGTTTGACCTATAAGGAGAAAGTGAGAAAAGTGTTTCAAGTGCCACATCAACTGGAGCAGTTTTGAAGTGTTCGGTCTGTAGCCAGCAATATTTCCCCTTACATTTCCCAACTTAAGATTGAGATTTGATACAGGGTTTTGAATGTGATTGCCCAGTTCATCTCAATATAAATTTACAATCTTATCACATTAGATGGTCGAGTTGAATATTTCCTCCACCAACATTTCGTTCGAGATGTACACTTAAAACAGCTCCCTTCCATTTCTCTTTGATTGCGGAATCATTGGGTTGACAATGCGCAAGAAAAAGGGCGAATTCTTTGCTGCAGCAATGTTTTCTTCTCCTTAGGTTCTTGAGATTTTCATAATGCCCTCAAGTTTAAGATGAGACAACGTGATTGGGAAGTTGATTTCATCAAAGTTTATAGACATGAAGTTGGAACTCACAAGGAGTTAATGCTCAAAAACTTGTTGATTAAAAAGCTCTAATGTGATCAATGTTAAATAGTTAAGAGTTAGAAAATAAAAGTTGACCATTAAAAGATACTTATTAAGAGCACTATAAAATATTCTATTGACCGTAAGTTTCAAACTGATAGGTTTGTAGTTTTATTGACAATTCTTTAAAAAAAAGGATTATTATGAAAGAGTTGTAGAAGTTAAGGAGTCTTTTGGAGTGTTGTATAGATGAACTAGAAGTATTTGGGTTCGAGTATGGAACCTGAAGAAAGAGTAGTTAAATTTATGCTAGTCTGCCGCCAAACTAATGCTCGAGCATCCAAAACAGAAACATTATAGCCCGTTGACGGTGTTATTTCGAGAAACCATAATTCGCAATTTTCAAGAATTATATCTATCATATACTACCCAAATATTTCATATTATAAATACCTAATGTCCATTACGTTTTTGTAGGTGGTTGATCATTATAATACATCATCATAACATCATTCCAAAATCCAAGAACATATCCAAACATTGAGATTAAACATTTGATTCGAGATCAATCAACCACAAGTAAATAATCCAAAACACCAACTTTCTAAATATAATCAGGAATGTACTTTCTCAATAACTTTCAAAAGTTGTTGAAGATTGAGAGCGGTTGAACTAGAAGTACGGGAAGAGTACAAGAACAAAGTGTGAGTAAAGCACGTTCCAGCGGATTTTGAAAATTGTAGGAATTAAATCATCGAGTCTAGTGGGTTTTCTATGCTGAATCATGATGTAAGTTCTTATTGTCTATAATGAAAGTTATTGGCTTGGTCTCGAAGTTTTTAAACATGTAAAAGATTTTCACCATCAATAAATCTTGTGTTATTTACTGCTTTATTTATTATTGTGGCATTAACTAAACATTTAGAACAATTAAAAAGTGAATTGTTAATTTTATTTGGTAATTTTTAATTCCTTATTATTCACCTGTTCACCCCTACTAGGTGATTTTAGGGTTGAATTCGTAGCTTTCGATTGGTATCAAAAATCAAATTCGATTCCTAACCCTAGTTTTCTAGATGGGTAGTTCATTGTCCATCCCGCCATATTTTATAGGCAGTAACTATGTCTATTGAAATGTTAGAATGAGAACATTTCTGAAATCGATGGTGAGCGTAGTGAATGGTTGGATAGTCCCTTCTAGCACCGTTAATGATATTGTTACCCCCACTCCTATAACAAATTGGTCAAATACTAATTTAGATTAGTGTAATTGGAATAGTAAGGCTTTACATACTTTATTTATGGCAGTGTTTCACCAGAAGAATTTAGGAGTGTGTCTATGTATGAGGTTGCTATAGAGATTTGAGATATTTTACAGACCACACATGAGGGAACTCAAGTTGTTAAAAATTCTAAATTAAATATGTTAGCCACTAGGTTTGAAGAGATTAGGATGAAGGATGATGAGACGTTGATGACTTCTATGTGAGCTTGAATGATATAGTCAATTCTAACTTTCACCTAGGTGAGAGAATTTCTGAACCTAAGATTGTCAGAAAAATCCTTAAATACTTACCTGATAGAATTATGCCTAAACGCTATAGAGGAGAGTAAGAAAATAGATGCTATTAAAGTTGAAGAATTAGTTGGATCTCTCCAAACATATGAACTAACATTAGTTAAACCTAAGAAAGAGAAGTCTTTGGCTTTGACCACTATTAGGGATGATTATCATGATTCTTCTTATTCGAAATCACTTAATGATGAGAAAATAGCCTACTTTGCTAAGAATTTTCAAATAATGTTTAGAAATAAGAAGAAGAGTAAAGAGAGACATAGTGGAGGCCCGAATGAGTCTAGAAAGAAATCTAACACTATGAGATGTCATAAGTGTTAAGGTTTTTGCCATTATAGAAGTGAGTGTCTTAATAGTAAGAGAAATTAGGGTAAAGTTATGAATGCAACTCTTACTAATGACGAGTCTAGCTCAGATAATCAAAGTGAGAGGTCCATTCATGAGGAGAGTGTGAAGTTTATTGCCTCCATTGCTAGGGTTAAAAGTGAATCTGATAAGGATAATGAAAAGATTAAGGAAGTAGATAGTTGTGAGCACTCTGAGAAAGATTTTGAAGATGCAGAAGAGATTCATGAGGGTTATCAACAATTATTTGAAGAGAGTCATAAGATTAAGAAAGTGAATAAAGTCATGCTTAAGAAGGTCAATAAACTTGAGTTAGTTAGAGAGAAACTTGTAACTGACCTTCAGGAGTCTACCTTGTGCCTCAATAAATTAGATACTGTGAATCAATCTCTATTGTCTAATATTAAGAATCTTACTGGTGGACTTGATAAGTCCTCTAGGAGAGTTAGTGAGCTGACCATTGAGGATGATAAATTAGAAATCCAGGTTAAGAACCTTTTGAACGAACTTGAATATTCCAAGTTTCAACTTCTTGCTTTCTCTAGTAGCTCTTAAAAGGTTGATAATCTTTTAAGGATGTACAAGTCTTCGGGAAACATGAGTGGCCTTGGTTATGATAATTCTAATCCTCATGATGTTAGCATTCCAAAACCACATTTGTCCCTATTACTAATAAGACTCAGAGAGCAGGTAATCCCATTGGACTACGTAGGATGTTTCCAAATAGAAATCAATTTTAGGAACCACGTATATTTGGTCATAGATTTATTCCTACATGCTTTAATTATGGTGAGTTGGGACACACAAGGCCTAGATGCAATAGACTTGTGAAAATAAGTAGAAATCAGAACATATCTAGTAGAGTTGACTTTCTTATTGATCGGATGAGTCAACTGATTCTAGCAAGGTTTGGGTAAAAAAGAGTAATCTGAAATTTTTTTAAATTGATCACGGGATTTTTAAAGATAAAAGCAATTGTATACCTAGCTTATTAGATTTTTTAACGCATGCTTATATTTATTAATTGTGATTTATTCATTATTGCACGCATCTTATTTTTGTCTTGCTTTTTAAAAAAAAAAAAATTGAAATGTAAAAAACGAAATTTTTTTACTACTGATGATATATAATTTACTTGAACATGTGTAATGTGATCAAGTATGAGTTTAATTGATATACTATAGCATAATTTTTCATTACTTTATCTAAGTTTATGTGGAGTACTTAGTATATGTTTTTTTATATACCATGTGCACTGAACACACTATGATCCTGTAAATGAGTCTTGATCACGTGTGTGAGATTTGGGATAGCCGTCATCTATTGGTAAAGTGACCTTTAACATGGATTGACCTTAATTTAGTTGACCTAAACTCTATTATAGCCCTTTAAAAGAAAAAAAAAATGTTTCATCTTATATTCTTTTTTGAAACTTATTTGACTCGAGCAATTAAGCCCGATGGTTTCTTATAACCTGATACCATACGATCAACTGACTTGGAGTCATCGACCCAAAACTCGTTATAGGGGTCATCTTAGTCGCTTAATGAATAAGAGTTTGCACATTAGATGTAAAAAGATTGAAAAGAAAAATAATGAGTTTAAAAAGAAAAATAGAATTTGTGCAAAAATGTATATACTCTAAGTCAAGGGAAAAAATAATAATATACATGAAAAATGAGTTTCATTTATAGGTCCTAATATGCATTCTTGGTTTGACTTTCATTATTAGGAGAATAAACTTATTTAACAGTGATGTTTAGCGTGTTCTTTTTTTTACAAATTTAAGGTTTGGAGTCTTGTTCACAAGGAATTAGTGGCACTTTATACATATGAGTCACTTATATAATTTACTCAATTTAGACTTGAACTCAGTATATGGAAAAGTTTACTGATAATTGATTATGCTTGTGCACGTTATCAACTGCATCTTTGAGTTATTGTATATTGTTGATCTAGTCTAATTGGGGAGAGATGAGACATTTTAGTCTAATTTTCTAATTTAATTGCATTTTAGGGAGAGTTTTAAGTAAGGGAGAGATCATCATTTTGAATGTTTAGCGTTTTTGAGTTTTGATATTTTGTGATATTAATGTTTTAATTAGTATTTTGATTAACATTAGTATTCCTTCTCAATCTAGCTAGTATATTTATGATAGTATATTTCAATTATTATTTCTTATTTCACGTGCTTTTACACTTGGTATTTGAATTGTTGATTTCAGAAAACATGTATAACAAGGAATGCAAGAGACAAACGTTCGATTTGAGTCTGGATAGATTAGTTTTATTTATACCTCATTGACTTGTATTGTATAGTTTTGTCACAGAATGCCAAGAGGGAGTTTGTTAGATTTTAAGTTGTATTGACAATTCTTTAGATAAAATGATTATTATAAAAGAGTTGGAAAAATCAAGGAGTTTTTTGGGTGTTGTATAGACGGACGATGAGTTTTTGGGTTCGAGTATATAATATTGAGAAATAGTCGTCGAATTCACATTAGCATGCTGCTAAGGTGATGCTCGAGTGTTCAAAACAGAAACATTGTCACTCCCATGTCACCAGTCGGCACTCTAGGAACGATATTTTTTGAGAAATCATAGTTCCCGATTTTCAAGAGTTTTATATATCCTACACTACCCAAATACCTCATATTGTAAATATCAAATTCTCATTACGTTTTTGTGAGCGGTTGATCATTATAATACATTTTCATAACATCATTTCAAGATCAAAGAACAAATCCACATACTGAAATTAAGCATTTGATTCTTGAGATCAATCAACCACAAGTTGAGAAAAACATCAAGTTCAAATAATCCAAAACACCCACTTCTTGAATGTAATCAGGAATGTACTTTCTCTATAGCTTTTAGGAGTTGTTAAAGATTGAAGGAGGTTGGACCAGAAGCACAGGAAGAGTATAAGAACAATGTATTGTTGGTGATCCACATGAGATAGACAATTCCAGAAGATCGGGAGCAAGTATAAGTGAAGCATGTTTCAAATGGTCTAGGAGATTGTATGAATTAGATCATCGAGTCTAGTGAGTTTTCTAGATTGGATCATATTGTAAGTTTTTATTGTCTATAGTAGAAGTTACTGGCTTGGTCTCGGAGCTTTTAATCCTGTGAAGAATTTTTTCCATCAACAAATCTTGTGTTATTTGCTACTTTATTTATTAATGTGGCAATTCAATATATGATAAAATTGACTTGATTCGCTAAACAATTAAAACAATTAAAAATGAATTATTACTTTTAATTGATAAATTCTACGTTATTCACCTATTCATCCCGTCTAGGTGATTTTATGGTCGAATTCGAAGCTTTCACAAACTAAAATGTTTTCATCCTTTCTCTACAAACCCTCCTCTGTATTCTCTTGCTGAATTCGGTAGCATAGTGTTGGAGCCTGAAAATTGGAAATAGAAAATCCATCCTAATTGAATCAATTTTCCAAAACTCTTTTTCAAGGATCACTAAATCCCACAAATATTTCGATTTTATACTGCAATATGCACAAGCAATGATTCCCAAATACTCTCCAATTACACAGACAATGATTCAGAAAAAAATTCATGAAAGCATCAAACAACAATCATTTTGACTAAATTTCACTGCAAGAACCAATTCCCTATATCATTGATCACGTCATCTCGCTTCAGACAAACTCACCTTAAACTTTTCATTCCGTTCATCGAGTAACTTAGCAGCACCAAGCGGCATTGTTGTGTGTACTTTGCTCGTATGCTCCCACTCTACCAGCTCCTTTTGCACACATAGTATATAAAAACAATCCATAAATCAAAATACAATCAAACGTTGCTTGTTTGAAAAGTTGAAAGTTAAAATTATACTTGTCTAACTCTGCACATCAAACATTAAAGCCAATAAATTTTCAAACATTCACACTGTGAATGTATGGTAATTTACTAGACATTAAAATTATCCACAATTACTGAAAGAAAGAAAAAAAACAGTGGAAAGAGTAACTGCAAGGGGGGCATCCATGTCAGCTCGCAAAGCAACCACAGGGGGTGAACAGCTGCCAATTTGTGCAACCAAGCCAGTTTTTGCATATGGGTATTCATAAGAAAAATGCCCAAGTTCACCACGAATTAGAACACTGGTGTTAAATTCTTGGAATACAAGTTCAGGATTTTCTTGGATTTTTCTCCTTATTGACACTAACCAATCTTTATCCCTCTGGGCCGAGCTAAGAATCTGCTTTGTATATTCTCGGTCATACTCCCTCTCAGCTGTTGTAAGTTTTGCAGCAATTAATAGTGGTACAACCACATTGAACAAGAAATTCCAAGTCCAAAACATACTTATTATGCTTTTTCGGGAGGTTTACGCGAAGTGATTTGTGAAAGTAGACGCAATTGTCGTGTTTCAACTTTCAAGAAACGTAATGGTCGTGTCACACCGTTAGATAAATTGGTGTATAACTTAAGTTAGGTTATCAAAAACACGTGAATGCAAATACGAATAGAGTAATGACTTACCAAAATCATGTTGCGTGCATAATAATGAACAAATCACGACTTACTCAAACGTAGAAAATACATAAATACGAATGAGATGAAATGAAGCGAGATATGAAAATGCAAATCTCCTTAAACGAATTTCGCCTCTAACAGGATCAAAATGACGTCCGTCTCTTAAAATACAACGCTTCTTCCAAAATTAATATAACACTGTATTAATTTTACTGAGCGAACAAACATTTGACTTCACTCTTCTGGATAGGAATATATCGAACACAAATTATCGAACGTGAAACTCAAAAATAATTTGAAAATTATTTTAACAGGATTTGGAGAAAAGGAGAATTAGAAATCAATTATATGAAGGGAATAAAATAGAAATATGGAAGTCCCATTTATAGATTTTCACGTCTCTTTGAATAGTTGCATCTTTTGGCAAAATTAATTTTAATCATCAGATCACATCATTTCAAAATTGATGATCTAAATCGTTCATTGTTAAAAGGCCACACTCATTTAAAACAATTCTTTGATATGCATACTTTACATTTGAAGAATTTTGTCTAGTAATCAAACTTATTGGAGACTTTTCCAATTCAAACCAACATTTGGGGTGGGGGCATTCTTCTCCATACCCGTCCGGACCTAGGGCAGCAAATCCTGCCTCATAACGATGATTTACTTTCAAATTTTAGTTTAATTTTATGATTTGTTAATCGGCTGGAAATGTAAGACAATCAAATTATTGTGACTGAGGTCCACATAGGTTTCAGACGTCAAGTTTAGCAATGAGGGTCAACGGTGTGACTAGTTATGTAAATAGACTGAAATTCAGTGATATGATTGAAATAAATTTAAGAATTGAGATTTTGTTCCATGTGACCCAAAATGAAATAACCCTCAAATGCAAGTAAGCTGACCATTTCTAACGGAATAAAATTTGTGATTCCAAAAAATGTATGTCAGTTTATAATTTCAAAAAAGCTGTCAAAAATGGACTAAGTTAGGAAAAGTACTTTTAAATTAAAAATAAAAGACAACGACTACAATATACAAGACACGAACTATAACTACTTGACTTTTCTGTACCATCTCTCTTAATATACGTGTTAGAACTTAGAACTGGGCCAGGTTCCAGGGCAAATTCATGTCATTACAAGCATCCTTCAGAGTGTATTTACAGCATGCCACTCATCCAAAATTATCCCTTCTAATACAGCCGAAGTTCATGAGAAACTCTGATATTCACAAGAAAGAATAATAAAGAAGATACAAGATGAAATGTGAATCGAGGAGGACGTAAAGCCCCATGTAAATAGCCATGCCAGCAACCCAGAAAGCATTCTCTAAATTCCTATACTGTGAAGGAAAAGGGAAAAAAAATGACTAGACAAAAAAAAAACAAAAAAAACAAAAAGGAAAAGGAAAGGAAAAAATGACTACAATCAAAACAAGCTTGTCTACATTGTTTAAAATCAATTAAGCAAACCCAATAACTATTCACAAAACACAAAAGGACAAAAAAGATGAGGAAAAAAAGACTACAATCAAAACAAGCTTGTTAAACCAAGTCCTCTCCATTCGAATCATATTACATATAAGAAAAGATCCTCTACAAGATATACTAATAGCACTCAGAAATGAATTAAAAAAGAAATAACAAGCACTGCCATGTAATCCTTATCAGCTAAAGAGAGTCAGCGAGTTAATGTACAAAAAAGGTGATCTCTTTCTTAAGTTTATTCAAAATCTGAAGTATCCCCAAACGCCAACAAGGACGATGATAAGACTCACGGCCACAATTACCATTGGCATGTAGACAGACCATGAAACTGAACTCGCAGCTGCGTATTTCGAACTGACAGAAATAATATCTTCAGATCTGTTACCTGGTAAATCAGGTTGACCCGGTACATTTGTGCTGGAGTCGTGAGATTCTCCATCTTCTATATTTGTTTCGTTAGAATCTTTATTCTTCGACTCATCCAAGGTATTGACATTAGTAGCTTGGACATCCTGAACAAACCAGGTATAAAAGATGCCTCAAGAATCCCAAAAACATACTAACATTAATACACTTCACAATAAAAGACTAATAATATCTCACCTCAGACGTTGCCGATTCCTTTTTAGGGCTTATATAGTCACCCTTTAAATTCTGAGATAGACATTGAAATTGTGCAACGTGCATTTTCTTCTGCAAGCGAATTCTTCTAGGGGCACTTCCCTGTGCTACAGAGTTTATAGCACTTGCTTGATTCAAATTTTGCCGACTCCTCAACTTGATTCCAGTTTCAACAGTTCTGTCAGTGGTCACTGGAGTGCTACCACCTGATTCCACTGTGTTAAATATTTTAGGTATTTGATTGCCATCAGAGAAACCTAATAAAGATTTGGGTTCAAGATAACTGCTATTTGTCAGGTAAGACATTCTGTGCTCAGACTGATCACTGATTTGAGGCATACTGTAAGCATCTTGCCCAGCACCAGTCATTTTGAAAGTGAGGTCCTCCTGTGACGGATGCTCGTGATTTATAGTTTCATTTAGCAGAGAATGCTGTCCAAACTAGAGTGTCAAAAGATTACAAACTGTTAATTTCAATTATAAGACTAAAGCTCAAGCAGCTCAGTTTAAAGTTAACTCGCAAAAAAGAACACACCAACAAGAAACTTAGCAATTTTCGAATACCTGTACGATCGCCTCTGATTCACTACATGAATTAATATCCTTAACTAAATCCGATGGGTTAAAGTACAACGGACTTTCAAGGGGTGACATTTCATATATGCCAGAATCCTCATAGGGATGCTCGTCAGAATTGACAAGAACCGAGTTCAAGAACTCATTAATATCATCAGTAGCATTTGTTCCATGTTGAATTGGGTTAGCTCTATCATCGCAATCGATGTTATTGATGAAGGTTTTATACAAGTAAGGATCTCCAAAGTCAGTTTCCATCTGTGAATGCAAAGGGGAGAAGATTTTTGAATCCAATGACTGCATTGGAGGGCACGAACTTCCAGGTGCTTTCTCCAGCTCCGAGTCAGGCTGAAGAAAAAAATAAAAAAGATGTATAATTTATTAGCCTTTAATTCATGTTAGAAACATAGCTAAATCATTTTAAGTTGACAACACTCACCGGAATTGATGAGCCTAACATGTGAGCTTCAGCATTGAAGATAGTGTCCCACCAGTCAAGAGGTATAGGAGTTTCACTTGTTTCTTTCACAGAATTTAAGGTCGGACTGCTTTCAGCACTTGAAGGCTGCATTTCAACTAGGCCACTCACAGCTGGAGAAATTAATTCCGATTGTTCATCTTCAGCGGGAGGTTTGGCTATTGTAGGAGTAGGAGATGATACAATCTCTTCACCTTCATTAACGTTGGAACTTTCAGTGTTATCTTCTTGTTTGATATCAGCCTTTTTAAAAAGGCGGCAGAGCACAAAGGAACCCTGGTAAAAGCATACATCATCAACTAAATCAAGAAGATGATACAAAAAATAAAAAAAAAAAGTTACCATAGATACATAATTTAATTAAATACCGATATCCCATTCTTTTATTTAACTAAGCAGAGAGGAATGCCAAATTTAAATAAATGAACACATTCAATTAACTAAAGGCAAGCAACAATTCGTCCTACTATTTGATGTGAAAATTAACATATCAATCGAACATTCTACAAGCTAAGAATCTTACCAAACCACAAACCAAGATAATATGACAATGTAATTGCTCATATCCAAACAGAAAAGAAATGCTCTAAGAGAAGTCCCAACCTGACCAGGATGAGTGCCATCGATTGACTTATCTGTAGCCCGATACTCATGTATCACCCAATTAGTCCTTTTGCCATCCGGAGCACGACCTCTGTGGAAAACCAGAGTCTTTTTCATCCCAATCTTTACTCCCCGCTTAGAAGTAATGTCCCTATCTTTACCTGTTGCTTTCCAGTAACCTTTTTCCGTAGCCCGGTTCAACCTCTGACCATTTTGATACTTACGATCCTTCGGGCAGAAGAAGAACCATTCATTGTCTGCCGACTTTATCACAGATAAATCTGAAGAAACACAAAGATATACAAATACATGAATATCCACACTTTTTTGTCCAAACTCCGTTCAAGAGTTACTTATCAATATTGGTTGGCAAACAATTTTTACTCAAAATTATGTTCACCGACAATTGTTTTTTCACACGTTGTCAAATTTCTGCTACATTTTACTTAAAGATGCACAAGAATACACATTCATACAAGAATTTCACTAAAATACAAAAAATTATCATTTCAGAGGAATTAATGAAAAAATCCCCAAATTTCGATTGGACCGATTCATCTCAAAAAACCCCCCAAAAAACCTAATAATATTATAAACTATCAAAATCACTTAATCACCCAACAAATAAAAAAAGTACAAAAGTTATTTATTTGTCCACAAAATACACGATCATTTCCAGAAAACGCCAATAAATTATTAGATAAAAAGCCCCCAAAAAAATCAACAACAAAATTTACCTGGCAAGTCCCAAGGCTCCCATTTACAAACATCAATTTCACGAATAACTTGAACTTCTTTTTCACGTCTGTTTATTTTGTGCCTCAGATAATGATCGATCAGCTCCCCATCCGTCGGCCGGAACCTGTATCCGACCGGTAAAGAGTCCTTCGACATCACAGTCATAAATCAACCTTATTCTTTATCTTTTCGTCAGACAAAATCACACCACTAAAAACAGTACGAAAATAGAGAAAAATTACAGAAAGAGATAAGTGTGATGTGTCTATATGTACAGATATAGAGAGAGAGATTCTGAGAAATTCAGTGGGGTTTGTGTAGGAACTATCCAAGAAAAGAGCTTATGAGCGACCGCGTTAAAATTCTGCGTATATTCCGCGTGTGGTCAAATGTCTATTATGCCCTCGACCGAGTGCCAAGTTTCCAAGGGTGAAAAGGGAATGTTACGAGGCAGCTAAGGATTGTAGTCATTGAACCTATCAGGAGCGGACAAATAGATATGTGAAGTCAGCTTTCGACCTTCCTTTAATAATGACGTACGGAGTTCTTTTTCTCTTTTTTAATAAAAAAAAAATTACGAGAAAAACAAGCAAATTTTTAGGAATATACTTATATATTTTAAAATTTTATGTCCATCCACAATCATTTTTTTTTTTTTCATTCTTTGAGAATCAGTATCTTATTTATATTCAATTTTACATTTAGAAAATTCATAATTTTATTTTTATTTTTAATCACAAGTTTAAAAAAAATACTTCTCAAAAAATATTTAGCACTTAATTATTCTTTTGATTTCTTGAAACCTCTATTTCAAATTGTTATGTCAACATGACCTTTTCAAATGTTTAATAAATGAATTATTTTTTAGATTTTTTTATTAATATTGTTTTGTTGATATGATATTCATAAAAAGATGATAAACGATGATTATAGTCAAATGAAATTAAGGATGAGTTTAAGTGAATGTATGGTTGAAAAAGAAGAAAAAATTATTGATGTGATTGAAAATATTATTTTATTGAAAAATGTATGGTGCGGTTGAAAATGATTAGAAGAATAAAAATGAAAATTTTAACGTGACTCAAACAGAACTAAGCATGAATTTTATTTATGCAACTCTACAACTTTTGGCTTTTATGATTGAAACAAATTACGGACTAAGCTCATTAATATTGTTGATCGAATGAGTCTATTCATATAAATTGTATGACTAATTTGATTTTTGTACTTGTACGCGTTATTGAAACTTCTTAATGACAAGATTTAAACTTATTTTTTGGTTTTATTAATTACAATCTAATTTAGCGAACATGTTAAGAAGTGACTACTTGATTTTTTTATCGAATATGTACGTCCATGTCAATTTTCATGATTGTAGTTTTTATTATATCCTTGCTTGAGCCCTATTTTTCCAAAAAAAATATTTCTTTTTTCAAAATTCATTTGTAATTGTTCATTCTTCAATAAAATAATTTTTTGTGTAAAACGAAAACTTTTCTTTATTATTTAATTATATATTCTCCAAAAATCAATATTTCAAAACATAATTTTTTCTCCAAAATGGGGGCTCAAACAAGGCCAAAGGACAAGATTTCAACTTCTTAACAAGAAATCAAAAAATGGGAATCGATCGCAACTTACCTACCCTAGTTAAGTTTCTAATGGGTTCCAACAAGGGTAGATGTGAAAAAGGACTATTAAAAACTTTGAACAAGTCAATATCTTCTTGCAGAAGTCATAGGGTTTGGAATCTCCCTACAGTTTATTATGTATATAAAGAGAGAGATGGTACGACGAGTGGTGGAGTGAGAAGGCAAAAGTGGAGCCCACCTGTCATTTCCGGTGAGAAACGACAATGGAAGAGGACCCCATCCACCATGAAGATGGTGGTTGGGCGGTGGCGAGAGATTATCTTACACAAAACAAAAAGAAAGCTCAATTTGATTAGCTTTGTGGGTTTTTGTTTCTTCACAAAAAGGACAAATAGGTTAAATTTTTCGACTCCGTAGTAGCATCAAACATTGGTTCGAGTATCATTGTCACATTTTTGTTAAAAAAAAAAAGAAGAGTCCCCGTTTGACCTCTATTATTTGAAATTTTAATGATTGGAATTGTCAATGATTTTTTTTTTAAATGTGTGGTTTTAAAATAAGAACTTTTTTTGAGATTACGTGTAATATTATTTTATTGTAGAATATGTGATTGATAAGAGAGAAAAAAATGAATTATAATTTTAATGAGGGTCAAATAGGGACTGAATCTGATTCGAGTGTTAAGTGACGAATTGAAAATTAAACTAAAATATATAAATGTAGTCGTGCGAATTGAAAATTAAACTAAAATATATAAATGTAGTCTCCTTAAGTTTTTTGAAATGGTGAAGTTCAATGCTTACAAGGTATAATGACAAATTCGCGTCATTCCCTCGTATGGGCCAAACTTATATTTTTAGGTGTATATACTATCCAACCATAAACTAAAAATTCATAAACCCAATTGTTACGAAAATACCATTTAGTTGACCAACCATGCTACTTGTACAAAAAATATTGACAACTTTTTTGACAAAACGCCACTTGAGATCTCCAAAGGATCGCGGACAAGCCGCATTCTTTAGGGAGAAAAACATTCACTCCAACTTAAATTAAAAAATGTTGTCCACTCAGCCTACACTGGCGGTTCTTTCAAGCGGGAAGGTCCGCAACGCAAGCACACAAACAATTGAACTTTATACATTTTGATATCATATTCTTTTGAGTTCGTAAAAGTTTAGAAAGAGAATAATTTTATTTATTTAGATGTTTTAACCAGCTTTTGTGAATTTCAACTAATACTTTCAAATATTTTTGTCAAGCTTGTACTATCTTCAATGAAATAAAAGATAGCAAGAATATGAGAATTTTGTCCTCAACCTTAACTTTATTCTTGTATATTACTTTACTAATATAGCATGTACAATTAACCTAATTGTACGTTCTTGTTAGCATCCCCCATATGTGTCAAAAATTTAGTTAGTCATACGAAATTGTATTGTAAAAATCAATGACCATGATGGATTGCACGTCAACAAATGTAAAAATTAATGTACATGTAGCATGATTGTACCACAAATTTCTCATCATATCACTATTTAAAATACATTATCTCCTTAATAATATCCATCAAATATACCTAAGGATTGAATTTAGTTTTGCATTACCATTGACCCAATGTCACCATTTTCGCCATCCTTCTTTTCATGTTGTAAGTGGAAAAATATTATATTTGACAGTTGTTTGGTATGGATTAACACTAGATTTTGATAAAAGTTGATGAAATGTGTTTTTGAGAAATTGCGGGTTTTGTAAAATATGTGGTTAAAATTAATTATTAACTTTAACTTATATTAAATCTGAATTTTAATTTTCATCAAACATGAACTTAGTACCGCGTTGTATAAGTCAAAAAATCACAAAATTTAAATAGACTTAAGCACAGTGAAATCCTCTTAAGACTTAACATGATTATAATTGGTTAACATTTGATTTGAAGAAAACTAATGACAAACCGACTGTAAAAGTTTCAATTTCATATCTGAATCGTATATTTTACTATCACTAGTATTAGGTATACTACATAAATTGTTCAAATTCAGCTTAGGTTCCCACCAACTTACTCAAAATTTGTTCATAACAAGATACGTTTAAAATTAGATTTTTAATAGATTTTAATAAAAGTTGATAAAATATATGGTTGAAAAATTATGGATCACTTGAAATATGTGGTTAAAAATAATTATTGATTTTAATTTAGATTAAAATTTTTATTTTAATTTCTACCAAAGAAGAGTATATATGAACATTGACTCTAGATTTATTATATTTTTTTTTGCTAGTACAAAAGTAAATAAATACAAGCGCAAGTTCGAGCTGGGTTCCTAAAATTTGCTAACTTCGAAGGTGAGGTTCCCAACATTCCATTTGTGACATCCAAGTCCCCCAACATATGGAAAAGGGCATGCGCCATATGTTATTTTTGGCCGTTAAACCAGCACTCAAAATAGAAATGTGTCTAATGAAGCATATGGATTTCGAACTTTTGAAAACAAAGTAGTGTTTCATGAAAGAATGTCAATTGGAGGTTTTGGATCGAAACGAATGGAGCACCTGGTCCAACGGTTGGGTTTCAATTTGATTAGTTGGCTCAAGCGGCTCATAGTCTCGAGCCGGCTCGACTCGAACCAAAAAAGTTCGAACCATTTTTACTCAAACTTAATTGAACCCTCGAGTTTTGACTCGCGAGCCGACTCGACTCTTTAACATTCCTAGTCCAACCTTTGTTTTAATCGATTTTGTGAAGAAAACAAAACAAAAATAATTAATATAAGCTCAACCAAGCCTTCTAACACTAACATTGGACCCGTGAGGAGTCTGATTGTGACATGATCCGCATCAAGTCGATCCAACTTTACACTCCACTGATGAATATGAAGTCATGGGTTACTTTTACATGTTTGATGTGTTTTGTGTTTTGTTCGTAGCTTGGGTTGAACCCAATGGAGCACCTGTTCCAAAAAAATATTAATTGACTTGTGAAAACAAACAAACAAAAAAAAATTAATAAAGATTCGGCTCATCTTCTTAACGCTATCATATACCTAAAGAGATCAACAAATCCATGATCACTCAGATCCACTTTTACATTCCATTAAAGTCATGGGATACTTTAGAGACACACATTTCGATGTTTGAACGGTCCCACAAGATTACTATGTACAAATATCTTTTATTTTTTTTATGAGTTGCAATAGAAAACCAAGATCCTGGGGAATTGGAGTCCAACAAGGTTTCCTTGTCATTGAAGAGCCCAAGGGAACAAACACTTTGTCATTATTCAAAATTTCATTAAAAACATATTATCGATTTTATCAAAATCAAACATAGACGACATACTTAATAAAGTAGATCGAACACAATAACGAATAAATATCTCAAATATCTCTCTTCCTCAATACTATCGAAATCTACGTGACACAATATAGAAATAAATAGCTAACTAAAAAACGAAGATTAGGATAATTTCGGTTAGTTGAAAACCAATTCCTTAAAACTTTTTCCCTTTTTTTGCATTGCAATAAGAATTATTCTTAATTTTCTTCAACTAATTCTCTCAAAGTTTCTTTCACTTTATACAAACTTTTGAGGATTAAACAAGATGGATGGGAAGTTTTATTCCCTCAACTTTAGCTTTATATACACTCAATTATCTCATGTATGTAATTATCAAATGTTTGTGGGGTTTGATCTGATTTGAACCTTTTGCACTTTTAGAAATCCAATTAAATTCTTTTTTTTTTTTTTTTAACTTGTTTTAAATGAAATAGAACCCAAAAGGAAACGACAGGCTCAAGAGTCCACACAGCAACCAATCGCAGGGAGGGCAATGAAACTCTTGCATTATTAACTGAAAACGAAACAAGGAAGATTGTCGCGCTACTAAATTTATTTGTACTTTTTAAAAAATTATATGACTCCATTTACAAATTGTTCTTATTTTTTTTTTAAAGAGAATAACAAATTCGTCATTTAATGGTCAAAATGGAGGGATTAACGTGTTTTACTATGTAATTAAAAGGTTGGGGATGGATTATGCTAATGACAAAGATTGAGGGTAGATTTGTTACATTTTTCAAAGATTGAGTACGGAAATACAAGTATTTACCTTCTCGAAGAAGGAAAGAAGGTGAATACGAAGGACTGAAGTGAGAGACAGCAAGAGATGGGGAGATGAATAAGAAATTTGTAGGGAAGCAAGCGACGGGAACTCCGTCATTGGCAACGTCGTGTGCCGTTGTCACTGTGTCGCTTTCTGTTGTGCATAATATATACAAGCCTGATTTGGTAAATTCTCTCTCTATGTATATGCATTCACTCTTCATAGAGTTCCCTGCATCGCTAATACTTGAAAACAATTAGCTTTGCTGTAAGTGATTCAATTTCTGTGCTTGTATTGGGGCCTTTCCCATCTCCCACGATCTGTTTGATAAAATGCTCCATTGGGACTTGTTTGTTCGGTGGGTGGTTTCGACTATATTAAGAAAGAAAAAGATACTAAATTCTTGTTCATTTTAGCATCAAGACGTGTCTTTTCATTATCTTTTCTTTCTGAGTTATTAGTATTTCTCTTTATTGTGTTTTTCGTGTTAAAGATTTATACAATGGGTATTATTGAACTCTAGTAACTGCATCTTGTAGGAAGTACTGAATGGCCACCGACTTTTCCTCAATCTATTTGTGATTTGATTTGTGCAGACAATGCCTCCTGGAAATATACATGGGACTGAGCAGGAACAAGTAGAGAAGACATGAGTTCCAAAACTTGAGAACCATGAAACTGGCGTTTAATTTTTCTTTTTGCAATACTTGTGATGTTTGAATCCTTTTTTCCAGGCTAAAGGAAAGGGCATTCCCTTGGTTCACATGACTGTACAATTCAATCAATTCTTAAAGCATGCCAACAATTTTTGGTTGCAGAGCCAATTTTACTGAGTATTTCACAATATTTTCCTGCTTGCTGCTGTCTTCCTTACTGTTGCAATGATATCAGTAACCTCCTTTCGAGTGAAAATTCTGTTACTTCTCTGCTCCAAGCATGGTATGGAGTAGTATAACGAGCTAGCTTGATAAGCAAAGTATTAAGGCCATCACCAGGATTGAATATTCTGGTTATGTAGATGGCCCATCGTCAAGAGACGGTTGTTAATTCGGTACCTTGATTTTCTTTAGCCTATCCCTTTTTACAAGCATTCTGTGACATAATAGCAAGAATCCAATCCATAGGAGGTGGAAGGCATGTCTTCTGCTAAAATTCACCTTTGTAGCTGATACTCGTTGAGTGCTCTGAAACTTTTCCTGGTGTTCACAGAAAATTTGAGTGAACCACCCCTTAGCTACTGGTGCCAATTCATCCCAAATCTTTTTATGCTATTTCATCATCTTCTTTGTTTACAGAGTGTTGGATATATCTTGTGTTGAAACTCTTTAAATGTTACATAAAGAGGTATGAGAGTCCTATTCAAGAATCTTTGGCATGCAAAACTAGACGACGTAATTTACATATTTTGTTGTCTTTCTTCAATTTTGTTGCACCTGACTTTCCCTCTACCTTTAGCTCTTAGCCGAGTATACTAGGAAGGTTCATATGCTTAGGGGTTAGTTTATCTAGCTTCTCCATGTATTGACTATAAACCATTAGGCGTGCTCAATTCCATAACTTACATAGAGCTTTTCTTCCCATCGGTTACACCAGTTTGTTAGGGGTGATCTTTGAATGTAAAACTTGTCAATGTAACAAGATCCGAAAACAAACTATCGGCGACCAAGTACGGGGAAAATGTTTAAAACAAAATTCAATTTCTGCAATTAAAAACAAATTCAAATTCTCCATCACAAATGAACGGAAAGGACAATCGAGATAAATTGAGTAGAACAGCTTTTCACTTCTTTACTTGCCAATAATATTATCACTCACTATATAAGACACTTGGCAATTTTTCATTGGTTTTTGAAACAACAATGCATCATACCGATGCTGCATTGTATGAAATTATTCGTGAATAATAAGACAACCCGATTAAAATTGCTCTGAGAAGGTACATAGTCTCACAATCTGCATACTGCTACGAACGTATGGTTTCTACTTTCATTGGTAAAACAACTACTGAATATACATAGGCAATTAAAATTAAAAAAAAGTTTGAGAAGGTGCAGTTTCACCAAACTACAAAATGTGATTACTGGGAAACTTACAGTTCCCAAAACAAAATAAATTTTACTTCTATCTATTTAGTTCTCTTTATAATTCTTCCGAGGCATGTTGGGTATTTTGTACTGAACAAGATTGGAAAGTAACACCTATACTTACCAAACAAACGTTAACGTTCCTTTTGCAACAAAACCGAACAGGGTGATGTATTTAAAACATCTTCTGTCATCAGCTAGCATGGATGCAAGGCAAAATGTCTTCATGAGATAACGTGGAAATGTCCAGTGAAGCTCGGACTTTCACAAATTCTTCTTGGAAACTACAATTTTCAGCAATCCTGCCTGGCCCCAAAGCATGAAGCTATCCCCATCACACGCATTCTCGGTGGATATCCCATGCCAATCACTCTGGTGGAGATATGAAAACCACCACGCATTCTCTACAAGCAACGTCAAAACCATGACTTCAATGTTGCTCTCATCCTCTTCACAAAATCGGATGTCCGACTTAAGTGGCAATCAGCAACGGTTATGATGTCAGTCGAGAGCATGGCATTCTTACAGGCGAAAAAACCACTGTAAGTCGAGCATGATCAGAAAGAGAATAATCTTCAGGCCAAATTCCCTTCTCTACTTCTGTCGGAAAAAGAACTGCATTCTTGACACTGAAGCCAATGGTTTCTTCTGTGCCGTTAACAACATCGTCCCAGATATCATCACTCGTTTTGTCGCTCCTTTTCCCTGACCACGGGGCATTCCATATTCTTAGCTGCAATGCCATTATAAGAAAGAACAAGAATAATTGAGAAACAAAAGAATAATTATTGTATGCAAAAGAAAGATCTGATCATCAGATATGGTCGGTCTTCTAAGATTTCTGACATTTCAGGTTTCATAAATTTCACATAAGATTTTTCTCTTCAAATAATACCTTAAACTCTTTGTAATCCAGAACACCATCTCTATCAACATCCGCTTCTTCCCACAGATCCTTTATTTCTTCAACACTCAGTCCATTGCAATGGCCAATCAAATTAAGCTGTTAGAGAACCAAAAAATACCGAGGATTTATTTTTCTAAAAATTTATACAAGTAGAAAACTAAAAAGTTTGCCCCACATACGTGCAGTTACAAAAACGTGAAATGGCACCTACCTGCCTTAATGTTTCACAGAAGCCAGCATAAGAAATGTAATCACCATCAGTATCAGCCTTTAGAAAGGCAAACGCATCATCCTCTGTAAGTAAGGCTCGGCGAAGTTGATACTGTAGGAGAAGGTACACCAAGATTTAAATATTACAAATTCAATATAATTTATCATCATTACAAAATTCCACAATTGAAAAGTCAGTAAGACCAGATGCTGTATAGGGATGCATATTCCTTGGTGTTCTATTCAACTACTTCGTACAAAATACACAGAAACCTCAAAACAGAAATATGCATGCGCGGAGTTGCATAATAGTAGGTGTATATTGGTCATTCTATATTCTCAAATCAAAATTTATAAACACAAGAAGGAATTGCACTCAAAGTGTATACGTATCTCCATACTTCTAAGTGATTGACAATATTGCCTGAACATATCTAAAAAAGAAATTCAAACTCCTTATTTCCTGAGAGGTCCATTGCAGGTCTCACCTTAAACATTCCAAAGACTGCTGCACTCCAACTTGTTTGAAGTAATTTCTGGTATCTATTAGGATTAAGAAGCCATATAAAATCTACACCACAGATGTTCCCACGATGATTACGGTGGCTCACCCACTGTACAGAAGCATGTGGCGTCAGAAACAAGAATTTTCTCAAAATACGAGACGGTCGAAAGATGAGAGTGTATGGAGATATAAACTACCCTGTGAGCATCTCCATCACTATACTGATGGGCAGTATCATATGATGATACGAATCCCTGAGACCTAAGAAACTTGTACACGTGACCCCTCTTGCTCCCATTCCAGTCACTACAGAAGTCAGAGATATGCATGACCAAGTCATATGAGTATCTTTCATATTCATGCATGACATCTCAAAAGGTGAAAGCAAAGGAATTACAATCTTACCCACAAAGTAAAATCGGCAAGGGGTTGAGCTTGTTTTCTTTTTGATATGATTCCACATATTGCAATATTTTGTAAACCTATCAAGGACTCCAGGATGGTTACACGATTACACAAAAAAATGGTTTCAAATTAGTAAATGTACAGAATTAAAGATTCATGTATAAAATACCTGACGCAGTCGCTCCAAGCACAAACTTGAATCATGTGGAAACAACAAATGGGTATTCACTATAAGAATTTCTTGCCGAATATTACTGTTTCGACATTGAGAAGGTGCAATTAGTTCCACGTGCAGTAGCTGAGCAACACGGTCTCCAAAATCATTGAAAAGCAAATCTTGGTGGCTTATGACCCTAAAGTAGTCCTTGTGCACTGCAGTGAGGAGACCTGTCACAATTTCAAGAAAGGACTTTTTTTTTATATATGAATAGAAATCTATCAGTCAATCAAAATGATAGAGCACCGTGTTCAGCTTATGTTACATAACACCACTGATTCATCTCATCACGATGACTTGAATCCAAATTATAAACTAAAGATGATATACAAAAGTTAATTTCATAATGGTCCCTCTTCCTCTAAGCCGAATAATGAGTCTAACTAATTGCCTTAAACATATTTCCTTAAAGAAGCTCAAACTTCCATTTGATGATGGCAAATTAAACTTAAATTTTCATTCATCAATTTTATCACTAAACCTAAATCTATGTCCACAAGAAAGATTCACTGATATGCACACAAACTGGACAAAATTGCTCAACTATGAAAAGAGTTCCAAAAAGACTAACTGAGGGTTTCAAAATTCTTTGCTCAAGGCACCTTCGCCATCTTAAATTTGAATTTGAACAAATTTTCGTCAATTTATTGTATTTTATATACCATCTTCCTCTGTATGCACCCAAAATTCCAAACACGTGCAAATTAGCAAAGTTGTTAATGGACATTTGAGTTCACCAACCAAAAGACTAGAGGAATATTCTCAAGAATAAAGAAGCAGCGAAGAAAATTCCCATTATGAGACACAGTATGCTTGTGAGGTGAACAATTTTGATGTAAACAGACAAATATAATCCAGGCAGCGATTATAAATATTTTGTCTAAAATTCTCCCCAAGAAAATGCACATACCATCACCGCGATTATTGGTCCGTGCAAGCTTGAAATTTATATAGCCAGCATCCGAAAGTCTCTTATCATATATACTAACAAGTTCTTGATTACCAACCCNAAAAAAAAAAAAAGCCATAAATATCACCGAAGGCAGATATTTATAAGAAAAAATGGATAAAACGTTGAGAAATCAAAACCTGGAGACAAATAATAGAAGATCTTTCACACAACAACCAATCCAAAATCTGACGATTCCTTTTCAACCAATAATCTTTCACATCGCTTTCTCTGTGACTCGAATCCTGCCCTTCCCCCAAAATGCCAAATAATTTACAAACAACAAACATTTATCAACATCAACACCATATGGATGGATATATAATCAAATTGTATATGTATACATGTGCATACGAATATTTACCTCGTGATTGAGTCTTTTGTAAATTGGGGCAAGTATATTGAAGGTTGTGCAAGAAACGCAAGCGGGATCGGTAATTGATGAGGCAATTGCATAACTTCCAATTCTTGAAACCCTCCCTTTGCCTATCCTTTTGTTCTTCCTCCCCATTCCTTTGTTTAGGAAGGAAGGCAATGCTGATGAAATTAAAACTCCAGAAAATTATGCACAGAAAATTCCCTTGACGAGAAACTGGAAAAAATAAAACCAGGTAGTTTGTTTCGATGATGATGATTTGTATAATGAAGAACCATGAACATAACCAACAACGTTAAACCAAGATATTTATGTATGTATACATATGTACGCGCGAGAGAGAGGATGTAGGAGAAGAGGAATGGGATTAATAAAGAGATACAATACTAGGAGGATTAGGTGGCGTGTTGAGGGGTAAAATTGCAAAGTATGGTCCCCAATCTATTATCTAAGTAGCAAGTTGGTTAAAATATTTTATTATTTTAGCAATATTAGTTCTCGACTACAGATTGTTTGTCTAGCCTATCCAACTCGACCGGCCCAGTTTCCATTCAATTTTAGAATACTCTTACCTCCCTAAGGATGACCAAATGATTCCCAAAAAAAAAAAAAAAAAGCGTAGACCTTAAAAAAGATGAGAGGTTAAAGGATGCTAGCAAGTTAATAATTTAATTAAAATTGAACTTTCTTGAATTGTACGCATCGTTTAGAGGTGAATCGCTTCTTTTCAAATGAAGATCCCTTTTTGTGTATTGACGAGTTTTGAATGACAAAAGACTGGTTTTGGAAATGAATCGATTCAAATGTTATTTATTTTTAATTAAATAACGGAGTTAAATTTCGAACTAGTTCTCAAATTTTATAATCTTTCCATATGTAGAGTTAACAAGATGAAATGCCTCATCTAACCGTCATTTTCCTGCCCGAAATGGAGGAGGGATTTCTTGAGTTTTGGGTCAGAGAAGAGTAATACAGAATCTTGCCCTAACTCTTCTTATTTATTTTTATAATTTCTTATTTAAATTTTATTTTGAAAAAATAATAATAAATAAATAGGGATATTTTATTTGGTTTGATTATGGTGCGAATACAAGGAGGCCTGTCCCGATCTCGTTCTATTGTTGCCTCTAATGCTCTGGTTTGACATCAATGAAGATTTACATGTTTTCTATCGATATATCTATTTATATAATTATAATTAAAGGTTGATGACGAACTTGTTTTTTAAAGAGGATGATGCCTAACTTGCTACACGGATTATATAGATTGAGGATCAATTTGCAATTTTCCATTATAGGGAAAGAGAGGCGATGAATTGCAGTGAGGGTGGGTCCCGCGGGTAATTTTTTGCTACATATTTTATGAATAATATTATTACTTACTCGTGGTAAGCACATTATATTTTGTTATTTAATATACGAGGAAATAAAAAATTATCGCATTAATATATTAAATAACAAATTGCTATATGTATATCACGTAAAATAATTATCGATAATTTTAACTGTAAATAGCATTACTCATATTTTAACGTCTATTGAATTTTATATTAGTAAATTTGTTCTAGAATTATACTTTTCTGTACCTTTTTTCAAATTACTTTACCTCAAAAAATAAAAAATTTAAAAAGCCGCACTTGTCACGATCTCTGAAATTTAACCCTTGTTTGGCCCATATTTTTAGAATGAGTGATTAAAAAAAAAGTTAAAATTTTCAATTTACGTGTAATGTGTGGTTAAAAAAAAAAAGAACCAAACATAAACTTATATAATAAAATATTTTACATGTAAATTTTAAAAAAAATTCTACCGCGCAAAACTTCATTCTCTACCAATAATAGTTGTCAATCAAAGGCTCAATAAATAAATATTTTTGTAGCAAGTGCGCCATTATTCCCAGTTTTTCTTTGTTGAGACAATTATTATTAAACATGGATATAGAATTTGGATGGTTCTAAATAGAAATTTATGTTCCTTGGCCGAAAGTTCGAAAAAGCTTTGAAAATAATTATGAGCTAAAAATATTGTATAATCGATCTGTCTGCATAACGCGTAGATATCAATTATGGACACGAAGGCAGTGGCGGTGGTACAAATTAAAATATATTCATATTCGTCCTTGAAGCTTTACTTTGTGTGTGGACCACCATAGAATCTGGGATTTACTTCAATTGTGTCTACTGCCTAATGATGGTATATGCCTAGTACTCGTAATATTGCCAACGAGACGATAGGGGCGGGATTAAAATATTTTCATTTATTGTTTTATTTCTCTATTTACTTATTATTTTACTTGTTAGATAGTTTTTACCTGGGTTCCACACATTGAGAGTCGAATATTTATTCAATCTATTTTACATCTCCACAAGTAAAGTTGTAAACAATTTCATTCGAACAAATTGCAAATATTGTTTCCTAAACTATTCTGATCAACTTGTACGTGGACGAGGAAAAAAAAAAATCTATGTGCAGTACTATCACGTGATAATCGGGCCGACAAAAGTCGCACTTCAGATGTTGATGCATGCACAAATCATGGCAATATTACAAGATAAGTAAACACGATTCTAAATTTGTGTCATTCATTGAACCAACGATGTTTCTTTTATTTTTATCACTTTTTACTTACGCTTGACGCGACATATATGAGATTACGCTTTGTACTTTATGCAAAACTCCTAATATATCATTTTAATCAAATGCTGCAATCTTTGCCACTAAGCAAAGTTGGGAACTAAATTTGACCATTGAAGATGTTGATAGCATAAGAATTTAGTTATTTTAAGGGAAATTAGAGATATGGAGCTAATTAACCTATTATTTCGTACATTCGAGATATCTCAAACCAGCATAAGTAATCCAAAATATTGATAGCACAAGTTACTCGTTGTTTTTCATGCAATTTGACTGTAAATTATATTATCTATATCTCTTTCAATGGTGTGAAATAAAAACTGTGACTGCTTCATAAAGGCCTACCATGTGCAGCGTCACAGAAAGGGTAGAAACAAATGCTAGTCGTCGGTGGGGAACACAATGAGCAAAATAAGGAAATATTATAAGATTTTCTATCAATTCTATTGTACATTTGATTACTACTAAAAAAATAAGCAATAAAATCAGTTTGATTCTTCACCTTGAAATAAATTCGTTACTACTCTATTCAGTTGTATTCAATCTAACGTATAGTATACAAGTTGAACACGCGACTTGTTATAGTGCATATGTTTGGCCCCTTTTTTCAAAAATTCATTTTCAACCACACATTTTTGTATAAAATAATTTTACATGTAAATCGAAAATATTTCCGTCATTTTTAATCACACATTCTCCAAAAAAGCACAATTTAAAAATATATTTTCTTATCAAAATGGGGCCAAAGCATAGGCAATCAATACGAATTATACTTTTTTTAGCTGGGAATAAATGCTTATTTACTTGTAATATGTTACCCCATTACATATTACACTTATGCCAGGTCCGAAATACAAGGGTCCACATGAACATGGTCTGGTCCTCAATACCTACTACCAATGCAATGTCTTTATTTAGACACCCCATGGGTTCAGCCATGCAGTCACATGTATGCATTTATGCAGCCCAATTATGTACATACTCATATTTATATGTCTATGTATAACTTGTGAATTCTCGCGTATTTCCCTGCTCCACCAGAAATTCCCTCTGTCCATCTTCTGCACAAGAAATGGAGAAAGCGCAAATCGAGATGGAGAAGAAAATTTTGCAGAGAAGAAGTTCAAGAATAAGCTTTTCAGCCAAGTTGCCAGAAGACGTTTGTGGAGCATTTGCAGATTGTATTTGTGCAGTGAAATATTCCTCAGATCCAATTTCTGATATAAGAGAATCCATAATCCAAGTGATACAAAATGTGGGAATTCAAGATTGGAATCAAATGGAGGAACTGATATATTGTTACATCGCTCTAAATTCATCAGATGTTCATACTTTTATTCAAAGTGCTTTTCTCAGCCTAACTGTTTCTAGCGATAATACGGTGTAATTTCATATATGGAGGATTGAATGGTACGAGATAGTGTTGAGAAAAAAAGAAGAAGCTAATACTCTCGAGTCCTATCGAATAATGCGTACCAAATATGTATTCAATGTGCTCGCCACTAGAATTTTTAACTCATAACTTTCTTTATTTCCTATGTGATCCATAATTCCTCAGTGCAACTAGTTTTTTGAGTTTAGAAATTTATCTAGGTGGAAGATTTAAAATTTTGAGTTATTACTTCTTTGCCTTGTGAGTTCTTGCTTTGTGGGATTATTTTGATGGGTTACGTTAATTGGTTAGTTTAAGGGAAGAGTTCAAAAGTAAGGTATTAACTATACATAATTAAAAAATCAGGTTTTAAATTTGACTAATGTACAAATTAGGTTTTAGTTAATTAGTTAAAAATATTTAGTAATTAAATATAATAAGATGACAGTTATATAATTAATGGTCACATATACATAATTATATGTCACAGGTCACGTATTTTAAAATTAATTGATCACGGATCAGATCAAAAATTTTGTACGTCACAGATTATTTCGATGTCACAAATTTTTAAATTAGTTGGTCACAGAGTATTTTTGAGTCACATATTATTAAATTTTTAGGTCACAGTTGAGTAATTTGTCACAAATTACCAAACATTTGGTCACAGATTACCGAACATTTGGTCACAGACTACCGTCACTACCACTATGGCTACTTTCGACCATCCTCGCCACACCGCCACCGTCACAACAACACCAACAAAGCTACCGACAACCACCTCCACCACCAAGATTGTTTCGATCTGTGGAAAAATAGTGTATGATTAACCTAAGTGTAGAATATAAATTATGAACAGTTGAAAAGCAATTATCTGAGACAACACTGACCTCCTTTTGGCTTTTTGCTAATTCCATTTCAAGGTGAGAGATTGCTCTTTCCGAGGCCTGGTAATGCTTCACTGCATCAACAATTCTTTTTCGCATATTACTCTAGCTTTCAACAAAAGCTCTTTTTCAGCATCTGCAACAGCTTCTCTGGAAACACGGCAGCTCGAATAGATGTCCCCATCTTACCACAACGTGGTTCATTTCCGTCACCAGTCATAGTACCGGATTTTTCAAGCATTGCGACGCTGTCGCTCAAAGAGAGTGAGAGAGAGGACAAAGAGATGAGAGAGAGAGGATAGAAGAAGAGAGAGGGGAGGAGACAAGATGGTGAAATGAATTGATAAAATTAGGGTTTTAATATTATTATATTTATTAAAATATAAAATTATTACCTGATTTTTTATTAATTAAACTTTCAAGCTGATTTTTAAAATCAATCTTTAAACACCTGATTTTTTGTAATTTTCCTTAGTTTAATAATCAGTGTTGTGTGATGTTGGCTTTTGGGCTGGGCATAAACTTATATATGGGCTAACATATCTTTTTATGGGGCCAACACTAATAAAACATGGAAAAAAATTTGGGCCCAAAGGCTGCCGTGGACTACCGCATATGCCGGCCATAACCAGGCTCTGTCCTTGAGTTTTTTAAGTTGAAACCATAGACGTCCAAGTGTATCTAGTGATTATCTTCAGCAATCTTGTGAACAGGGGAAAAAAAAAGGGGGAAGTTGGCCAAACTGTTTCCTATAAAACAAACTTATAAAACAAAATACCACATTAACAATGTTATTAATATGGGTTCAATTTCATAAAAACTTACATATATCGTCTCAAAAAAGATTTATTAACCATAATTCACCTTGTCATGCATAAGTGGCATAAAAGCTATACGAGTAAGATGGGGATATATATTAGCGTGCAAGTTCTATTTGCTTATCATCTTCAACATTGCGGATTTTGGTATCAGCTGGCATAACTATGGTGACCGATTCCAAGCCGACAGGTTCTGGCACGGCTATGCCGCCTTCTTTAGCCATACCGGCAGGCTTGGATTTGGGCTCCTTGCTTTTTCCCCATATGAATGAGTACAACCCTACTATGATAAGACACATGCCAAGCGAGCTACAATGAACCCAAAATAATAGTCAAAATTGGATTAAATTTGTTGACAGTTCATATCGAAAATAGAATTAACTAAGGAGATTTGTACCTTCCAACCGTGATTGGTTCACCGAGGAAGAGAGCTTCAAGTATGGCCACAAAAATAAGTGACAATGGATTGAACATGGATGGGTAAGTCGGTCCACGTTCACTAATTGCCCATGAAATCAAACAAAATGTTGCAGCAGTGGCCAGTATCCCCTGCAAAAATACAAATATATTCATAGAAGGATGTTTGGTCGGATTTTTGAAATAACACAAATCACTCGAATTAAGTTAATCCGCGTGATGTTCAATATAACACAAACTTCGACGTGACAAAACGTAGAGCGGTGTAATTAAAAGCTTAAAAGTATTCTTGTGGGAAAATGACTATTCCTTACCGAGTAAACTATGGTGATTAGCTGCAAATTCCAACCTAGTTTCCATGCCTCTGGTTTTCTAGTTATGCATAGGCCAATTATCACTAGCTGTATTGATGCTATGACGCATGTCAACATTGTTGCACAAAATTTATAGGGGAATACTTTGAATAATTTAACCTGTTGCACAGAATTATGATGAAGATATGAAATTAAATATTGAATTGGACAAGTAACACAAAATTTAGGAACCCAAAATATAATGACATGCTAGATATACTGAACTCGATAGAGCTGGGCATGTTTGGCTTAACTTGAAAATTTTACTTCTTGGTGAAGTTCAAAATGAGTTAATTTCATAAAAATGCGTCTTTTTTAGTTAAAATAATGTATCCAAGGCGGTGCATGTTTAGATAAGAATAAGAAGTTCAGTTATAAGTGAGTCCAAATCCATTGTCCCAAAGTGGTCATTGTCCCGTATATACATTTTTAATAGCTCAACACGTCAACTCTTCATAGCAAATGAGAAGATGTCAGCACAAATTTGACACTTTAACGTATTACACCTTGGCATCTTTTCATTTGCTAAGAAGAGATAATGTGTCGAGATATTAAAAATGTATTCATGGGACAGCAATTTCGGGACAAAAAATTTGACCTCGTTATAAGTAATAAATATTCTCTTCGTCCCATTTATATAGGTTGATTTTTTTTTTCTCACACGGATTAAGAAATCTTATTTAATATTATTGAAAAAAACAATTTTTGTAAAAAACTTTCCTAATTTACTCTTATTTAATTATTAATAACTAGTAGTAAATTATTGTTGAAAGTACTAAATAAATAATGTTATATTAGTAAATGAACAAAACAAAACATTCTCAATGAAGAAAAAAGACTATATAATCGGGACAAGAAAATAAAAAAAGTCAGTCTATATAGATGAGACGGAAGGATTAACTTTTAGTGCATGTTTGTATTGGCTTAATTATAATTTAAATTGATCAAACTTTAATTTTAAATATATATTTCTTATAACCCTTAACTATTATCCACGTATTCCAAAAGCCAATCCAAACATGCACTTAAAATAAATAAGTTCTATTATTAATGAAGTTCAAAATAATTAAGTCTTGGACTAAAGTAAGAACAAAGTAATATATTCAAATATGCTTAGAGGAAAAAAGTAAATTGACGTTTCGCTTTTAAGAATAGCCAAACATGCTATTTGTACAATGTTAGATGGCAAAATTAGTTAACAAATTTGATATATCAAAAACTTGTTGGTTGAAAAATCCAACAATTTTTTAAATTATCCAATGACAATAACAATATTGTAACATCGTACACTAAACATGGTTCTTAATTAAAAATTAAATTGGGGTTCTTACCTGTGTAGTGAACCACATACCATATGACAGTATGCTACCCACTAGAAGTAGAGTCCCTCTGGTCTTTGTCTCTCGCACTGTTTTGATAACTGTATTTTGCTGTCTGAAATGATGGAAGTGAAAAGCTTTCCCTTTGTAAAGGGCGATAGTCAATGCTCCTGCTAAGCATATTACTGCACCCAGTGTTTTGACTTTGCCAGCCTTTGTATTCAATCTCAATTTCTCTATTCTTCTCAGTTCAAGGAAAATTACAAATAGAAATGCCACATAAGCTAGTTTCCTTAATAAACGTCCTCGGTAGACTAGACAATAATGTTCGTAAGATATACTATTGAATAAGAAAAGTAATTTATAAACTTCAGTACGAAAAGTTAGTTTCTATGAAAATTTTAATTGTATTTCGTGTATCGTAAATTGACAGTAATAGACAATATTTAATGGGAAAAAAATAAATTTAAATATCGTTTTTTTTTTTTTAATATTGTCTACATTATTAACTATTTATATAAGAAAGCACATGTGTTTTATGTGTACGTAGATCTTAGTTAAAAGCGGTAATCATAGGCAGGCTCCTAATTATAGGTTGAACCCCAACCTTGAGCGTCCTCTACCACCCCGTCCTTAGAGGTAAGCTTCTAATTATAGGTTGAACCCCAACTTTGGGTGTCTCCTACCGCCCGGCCCTTAGGGGCAGGCTCCTAATCATAGCTAGTAGCAAGGGCAGAGATGGGAGTCCATTTATTTTCTTTTATATGTAAAAAAAATTATGCCTTCTAAGTATCAGCTCAGAAACATATGTAACAATATATTTTTTTCCTATATAGTAGTCCAGTTAAAAATAAAAAATAAAAAATAATAATAAAATTACACTCCCCAACCTCGCTTCTAGCAAGTATTCAATGATTTATATGTATTTATACCTCAGGATAGTTGAGAAGATAAAGGTGACAACTGGGATTAGATTCAAGAAATTGGTGGCATATGTAGCTGTGGTGTCCTTTAGTCCCAAATAGAATAATCCCATAGCCATTGATATCCTGCATCATGTATATATGATACAAATGCATCATGTAAAAAGCCAGTCAAAATGTTGATTAAACTGGGGTATTTAATTTTGAAACTTCAATTTAAACTATAATCATGTTTAATATACCTAAGCGGGCTTTTTCAAACAAATCTAGTCGAGCGTGAGGCTACCTAGGACTAGCATATTTATAGTTCTCGTTGATTTCTATATTTTGATATTAAGATGGGTTCGCTAAATTGTGACCAAAAACTAATTAAATCTCTAGCCAGAATAAAAAAAATTATTAGATGTTGGGACCTAACAAACCAAACTAGAATATTAAAGCATACAATTATTTCTATGAAATAAAGAAAAAATTATAAAAAATTCGACTACGCACTACACATATATTTATAATTATTAGATTAAAATAAAAATTTATATGAGATATTTTTACCGAATTGAAGATGTAAATTAATTTATTTTAAAGGCCATTTCCAACCCAAAAGCAGAGAGATGACAAAACCAGAAAGCCAGAAAGGATTAATATAACATCTGCCAACATTTCGTATTGTGGCAAAATCACACGAAAATTGAGAATTTTACTCCATAGTCAAATTAAAAAATCTTTGATTAATGTGGCTTCGATGCCCGACTTTACATGTGTAAAGTGTTTGAGGCATACCAGCGTACCGTATTCCTATATAGTAACATTGGATTCCTTGGACACTATACCACAACTAGTAAACAGTTTAGATATTTTTCTTCATTATTGAGTCTAATTTTGTTCAATTCAACTACCAAGCAGGTTTGCACGCGTGACATTTCTTCAACGCGTGCAATCACACATTAACAAAACCTTTGGAACACTGTCAAAATTAGAAATGAAGAATGTTTTTCTCCCGTTCTTGTCTAGAGAGAAGGTAGTCTTTGTCACGAGTTGGACTCGAACCAGAATATGTGGAAAACGATTGGGGCAGTCCAATTTTTTTTTAACTAGGACTCCGTTTGTTGTTGTATGAAAATTCCTCAATTATCCAAACATTTCTCTTAAACACAAATATTGCAAGTGTTAATAAGAACTATTTAATGTGATTACTCTCTAACGGAACCCATAAATTTTTTCCTCAGAAAACTTAGCTCACTAATTTATCAAAAAAAAAAAAAACCTTAAATCTTTTAATACAATTCATGCAAATAATGGGATTTGAGAGGGGAAAAAAAATTAAAAGAAAAGAAGAAGAAGAGATTTACCCGGTTAAGGCTACCATGAATAGCCAGAAAAAAACTATCCAGGTTACCTTCTTTAATCCATCTCTGCAATATACAGAAGCATCAGTCAAATTAATTAATTAATTATAGGCTAATAAACTATAAGTGAAAATACAATATAAAATGAACCTTTCCCAGTAGAGAGCAAAAGGAAGAACACAAATAGCACCAACTACATTTCGATACGCCAGTAGAGCGAAAAGAAAGGTTCCTTGACTCAGTATAACTCTAGAAAGAAGTTGCAGTCCTGTTGCAATCACTTGTACCACCAGCATACCAATCAGTACTCTAGCACTCATTATCGATTTCTTCAGGTTCACCTCCATCTTCTCTCTCTCCCTCCCTCCCTCTCTCTCTCTATATGTATCTGTATCACTGAATGTATATATACTTCTCTCTCTAGAATATGGTTTTATATATTCACACTCTCTCAACAATCTTTCTCATCTTCTGCTATAAGGAAACCAAAATCTTAATTAATGCTAATGTCCACGTTTCATCAATTTTCTTACCGTCTGAGGAAATTGAAACAGATGTTTTGCATGTATATCTTTCTGTACATGTGTGGTTGAATGATGCGATTAATGTAAGGCAATAGTGTATATAAATGATTCTTAACCCTATAAACCCCTACACCTACCCTAGGTGCTTGTTTGGGTTTGATTATAACGAGAATAATGTTATCTATTATTAATAAGGATGCATCACTATAGATGAATTGAATTCTAATTGAACGTGACTTTTTATCACACAAAGTACATGAATTTGTGAGGATCACAACACCAAAATGTAAGGGAAAGGAGAAAGACATGAGCTGCATATGCGAGTCAATAACAAGAAGGTCGTAAATTTAGGCAAATGAAAATTTGATGAGCTTTTTGTTTTCCTAGAATGCATGCTCCAAAACATTCATTCCGACCATGTTTGTAATTTTGTAATACAAAACGTTTAAACCTTAATTCCGGTTTGCAAAACGTGTAATTTTTCATAGATGAATATAGTACAAAGAGTAAAAGGTAATCCATAGAAAGATTGTTGTTGGTGTTCCATTTTTGAACAATTCTACTTGGCACGTGATGGAACTCGATGGGGTTTCAGAATTTTACAAGATCAATTGCAGATCAGTCTAATAGAGCGACCTAGTCTAGATTGATGGCTTGGGAACGGATTTTCAATTGTATCGTTCGAATTTCAAAACGGTACTGTAAAAATTTGTACCTATCCACCTATATTAAATTCAATGGGGGTGTATCCTAATCATCAAAATTATAAAAAATAGGTATGATAAGAATACTCAAATTACACTTCTTCTAAGAAATATATCTAATTTCCATTTGTAGATTGCATCCATTATTAAGAGAGTAATAGCTCACGTCCTTGAATATTATCTAACCTATATTGATTTTCCTATGTCATTACAATTACCACAAGTAGAAATAAATAATGAATTTATTTAATTATGCTATACAATTACTACAAATAGTATTTAATTATGTTTCAAATGCATACTAACCCTTGTTTGTTTGGCCCCCATTTTGGGGAGTGAAAATTTTTTAGAATGATGATTGATGGAAGAATGTGTAGTGGAAAAATAATGAAAAATTTTATATGTGTGTGTAATATTATTTTATTTGATAAATGTGTGATTGAAATGAAGAGAGAAAAAATTAATATAATGGAATGAAAAAAAAATGGGGGCCAAACGGGGGCTTAGTGCCTTCCCGGGTACTACAAAATCAGATATTTTGTGCTATTCGTGTAAATTTCCCATTACTGAGGTGCAGAGCTCATTGGGCCAGTTTTGAACTGTATGTCGGCCCTGATCAGACTGCTTAGGGCTTCACTATAAAATACCTAGCATAATCGCATTTGCCCTAATTTCTCTCCCACTGCACACACACTGCGCACACACAGAGCGAAACAATGAAGACGATACTCTCGTCGGAGACCATGGATATACCAGACGGGGTGAAGATCAAGGTCAAAGCAAAAATGATTGAAGTGGAGGGTCCGAGGGGAACACTGACACGAAACTTCAAGCATTTGAACTTGGATTTCCAGCTGATCACCGATGAGGAAACTGGGAAGAGGAAGCTGAAGGTGGATGCATGGTTCGGGTCGAGGAAAACCACCGCAGCTATCCGCACCGCTCTCAGCCATGTCAATAACTTGATTAACGGCGTTACTAAGGGATACCGCTACAAGATGCGTTTTGTATATGCTCACTTTCCGATTAATGCTTCTATTACTAATGGTAACAAGTCGATTGAGATTCGTAACTTCCTTGGAGAGAAGAAGGTTTAAACCCTAACCTTTCTTATACTATTCATGCGTTTTTATGTTGCATGGTTGGATTTATGTGCATTTGTTTATGAACAGTTTTTAGTGTTAGGTATTTATATCCTTGTTTATGCATTATTTTTGTTTTTATCTACATTTACGTTTTGATTTCTAGGTGGTTAATTTAGGGTTCAGGGTTTCTTTGTTAATGGATCTCTAATGTATATCTAACAGTTTAGGGAAATCATTTAGCTTTATTAGTTACATGTTATTTTCAAATAAAGAAAGACTGGCAATCCGATTTAAGTTTTCCTTTTTTCTATCAAATGTGTCAGTAAAAACTTGTAATGAGCAATTGATTTTGGATTTATTATTTGATTTTTGACTGTTCTATTTGGTTAGTTTGCACTACGGTTTCCTCTATTGGTAGATTGTTTTGACCTGGATTAGTGAACATGTTGGGCGTGGAGTGAACGTTTATTATTTGTGTGGGGATTTAAGCCATTGCACCTTTTTTAAGGAGTGTGGCAGATGAAGATTTTGAATAGTTTAGGGAAATGGTTTGGAGTTTTTGGTTTTATTAAGTTGACATGATCATTTTTACGTCTTACTTGCCTGTTATTTGAAACAAATGCCAATGTGAATGAAATTTTTGCTTTCTTCTATATACCAACTTGTCAGTATAAACTTCTCATTAGCACCTGATTTTGGAGTTCTGTTTTGATTTGACTTTTCAATTGGGTTAGTTTTGTACTATTGTTTGCTCTGTTGGTGGATTGTTTAGAGCTGGATTTGTGAAAATGATAGTTTTGGAGTGAACGTTTATATCGTTTGTGTGAGGATTTAAGCCATTTGGCTTTTCTTAAGGAGTGTGGCAAGTAAATTTTTTTTGGCATTTACTGTTTATGCTAGGGTTTATGCAATTGTGTATGGTAGGCTTAATTGACTGTCATTAACACTATTGCTCTCTATGTGTATTCAGGAAATATATGCCCCCTGTTTGGCCCCCATTAAATTTTAATTCATTTTTCTCCCTCTTATCAACCACACACATTTTCTCACAATAATATTACACGTAAATCCAAAAATTCCCCGTAATTTTTAACCGCACATTCTCCAAAAAAACACTATTCCAAAATCAATTTTAATCAAATAATGGAGCTCAGACAAGAGCTATAAGTAGCTGCAAACGGTTTGAGAATTATGTGTGGACGAATTGTTTGGTATATTTCACTTGGGGCACAATCTGCTACTTGGTTTCGTTAGCATTAATAATTATGGGTTTATTCTCTAAACAATATGAAATTGTGGCTAGTGGCTATCTCGATTTGTTGATATGCTAGTAGATCCTTTATTGGCTTGCTGCTCTTTAATGTACTTGTTTGTGGTTGATTTAGCCTTTGAATTTGGGGTATGGTTGACATTTTTTTAATCTCATCAGGTTAGGAAGGTGGAAATGCTTGAAGGAGTTAACATTGTTAGATCTGAGAAGGTTAAGGATGAATTGGTTTTGGATGGTAATGACATTGAGCTTGTTTCTAGATCTTGTGCTCTGATTAACCAGGTACCTCCCAATTACTTTACAGTTATTCTAGCTTACAGTCCACATCTCTAATATTCATACATGCTTATACTGAGATTGCTGTTTAAATTTCTATTGACAGAAATGCCATGTGAAGAACAAGGATATCAGGAAGTTCCTAGATGGTATCTATGTCAGCGAGAAGGGAACCATAGTCGAAGAAGAATGAGTAGTAACCATAGGAATACTGCTTGGTGATTTCCTTTTTGATCCGTTATTTCTTTATGATTAAGTTTATTTTGGAGACTTGTAGACGCATTAGAAGTTAATTTGAGATTTTGTGATGAGATTTTATATTTGCAATGATTCCTTTTGCTTCTGTAGTTCAACTTGAGTGTTTGACCTATTTCTGTTTCCGTGAGTTTAAAATTGTTTTTGTGAAGTGGGCATGTGAAGTGTTGTTGAGCATCTGCCTCTCAACCCGAATCAAGAATCTCAATTTGGGTCGATGATGGTGTAAATTACTTTACTAAATATTTTTTTTCAGAAAAGCGAGTAATTACACATTCCCCAATATGCGCATAATATATTAAACATTAGTATTTATCAATATGTTCTTGTAACTGCCGTAACTAACTTTTAAAACTGGCCTCCCACTAAAGAAAGAAAAGAGATAGTTAAGTTATTGCCAGCGAAAAACATGGTATGCCTTTAACAATGCCAATACAGGCTGTCCACAAACACGTATTCATATTGTAATAAAGCCCTTAAAACAAGCAAATAGGTTGCCATCCACCTCTATATAATCTCTTGCTTGCCTGCTTCTCGTTTTAGCCTCCAAATTTGTTCAGTCGTGTAACGCTTTCCGTTTTCAAGTTTCTGGTCATTCGTTATCCAATTTTCTGCTCGCTCAATCTTCCCACCAATTTAGAAAACATCATGGGAGGCTGCGCGGGCAAACCCAGAGACTCGAATCTTGACGAGGCACCAGCCTCTGTTGAAGCACCGACCGTCTCGGAGAATACTGAGGTTGAGACTGTTCATCAGGTAACCACCCTATTTGATCATGAGTTAATTTACTATAACTATAGGAATCTCTTTTCACGAATTATTGCGTTTATCCCAATGATTCTTGGAAAGTCAGGATTAACATCGATGTTAATTTAGCATATATCCGACAAAGCAAATGATCCTATCATACTTGGAGTTGGATGAGAACTTTAGAGCTATGGTTCTGGCGCAAAATACCTGAAGTGCTATTGAAAAACGATCAATTTGGTTTGTGATATACGAATTATGTTTGTTCTCTTATGGTCAATAGTTGCAGGAGAAGAAAGATGGTGAGACTAAGGAAGAACCTTTGCTAGATCTTTCAGAACCAGCTCCAGAGGCCGTGAAAAATGAGGAAGTAACCCCAGCAACTGAGATAAAACCGGTTCTTGAAGAACTTGTTCTGGTCAAGAGCAAGCCAGAAGAGGCAGAGAAACCTGCAGAAGCCATAGATGTGGTCAAGGAGGAGAAGAAAGAGGTAGCAGATATTGTTGCTGCCCCTGAGAAACCAAAAGCCTAGGCTTCTGCTCCAAAAATCTGACAAGAAAAGTGAAGCACCTTTAGTTTTAAGTATAAGGTGTTAGATTCATGCTGCATTGTTATCACAAATAGAGATGGACTGGTTTTGTTGAGGCTCACTTAATAAAATTTCTGAAGAAAATAGACATTCAAATTATTTGTACTTGTATTCCTGACATTGAGGTATCGAATCAAATTTCCTACCTTTTAAGCATCTTGTTGCCAAGTTAGCAGTATCCATACAAGCAAGCTTCACGTATGCTGGAAAGCAGTTAACCTGTATAAAGTTGAATGAAACCACAGTATAAATATAAATCTCCCTCAAAAACATCAGATGATTAGCAAAAAACATGCAATACGTATTTGTTGGGCATAACTGTGTGGCATATAATTCAAGTTCACTAATTGGAAAGACGCAAGAAATGACAAAACATAGAGGTTATACAAAGAAAATACAAGCAACAGCTTAAACGAACGTCTCTGTAAGGCGAATATCAAACCTGTTATAGATGACCGACTCTATGCCTTGATCTGGCTGTTTGAACTTACCAATATTGCCATGACTGCTGATTATGAGAGCTAAAGAAAGTGTGCTGAGGTCATATCAGTAACTTGTTCATAGTACTCTTGGAAGTTGCATACAATAGTTTCAACATCACATCTTCAATTTTAACGAGGCATTTAAAGTTTATTACTTACCTTATTCATACAAGGAAAATTTATAGAAAGGAGAAACAAGATACAAAAAAGAGTGATTCATCATCTTTAACATCACTTCAATAGTCATTTCTAGGCAGAGTTCTTGAAAATCAGGGTTCAACTCACAATTTCCTCATACGCTAATCAGTAATGCACAGTACATGTCAAGGACATTACACCTAAGGATAAGTGAGCATGATTTGATAATGTAAACTGAATACAACTACATTTATAGAAAGAAAAACTTTCAACGTTGATAATTGGAACTTTCAAATTCTGAAGTCATTAAAAATAACTGATAAATGCACCATTAAATCATCAATGGATTCCGGGGATTGCCGTGCCCTCGGATTTTCCTTCAACTTCATCATCTGTGACAGCTCGCATGACCACCACGATCAACAAAGGATAACTTACTGTGAGGAGTGCCCAATTCACTAATAGTTCATTCAAAAGTGGCACTTTCTGTGTATCAATTTGCCAAGTGACCGCCGCCCCTGCACTCTGTACTCCTTTGTAGAATCCATTATATCTAAAAAATGAGTTCAACGACAGTTAATTCAGCATCATATTACCACGTGTGCTCAAGTTTATTATGTGTGAAGATTATACCTGCTAAGGATCTCGGAATCATCAGCCAATGCTCCAATGATCCAGTAGACCATGCTCTGGAACATGGCATCGAACAATATGATCCTTGAAATCCAGCTTGTGCGTCGGCAAATCATGACGAGAGTAATTGAGTTGATTTGCAAGCCCCCCACCCCAAATAGCTGTCCCGAGCACAGCCACAACTCCAATACCAACTAACCCTCGAGTCCTCCTACTCTTAAAACTGAAATCCAATATGTACCCAATAAAAATAGAGCCAACCATCTGAGCAGCCCAGTAAAATACATTGCATAGTCCCCTAGTCCTCAAATTGAACAGAACCCCACTGACGTTATTGAACTGTTAACTGTAGAAAAAGTTACTAGCCCAGAAGGCAGGCACTAAGAGCAACATTTTCCAGTTGAGGAACAATTTCAAAATCTCAATGGCTTCAACTGACACACTGGAGTACTCTATATTAGTACACCGTGAGCCATCATCACGGTGGACACGGCTAGGATGTGATATTGCCAGTGATAAAACTGTTCCAATGGACATGAAAACCATGAAAGCAATGTAGGTAGCATCATTAACCGAAATAGCATCAGTTCTATGGAAATTCAGTATAAAAGGAATTAGACCACCTATGACACCCCCCATGCTGAAAATGCTCCAAAACATAGAAATGTAAGCGCCCTTGCGTTCATGGGGTGGATAAGAGGTCATAATGGCGCCCTGTGCTGCCCACAGAAGGCCAGCACCAATTCCAAGAAAGGCACCAGCAACTATGGGAAAGGCCTGGTGATGGTAATGATTGTAATAAAGGAAGGATCCTGCGTACAAAACATAGGTAGAACAGCCGGAAAACAGAGTAAGATGAGGACCCAAAATGTTGTAGATACCTCCACCCAAGATTCCAAAGACCGCAAAGGTTGTGTAAAGGGCGGTGTTGGCATTGTTGGCTGCAGTGGGATCCACCTGACCTCCGCCGCCCATCCCAGAAAGAGCGCTGAACATGCCAGGGCAGCAGAAGCACACCAATCCAATGAGGGCAACCTGAACCAGGGGGGAATTGTGCCGGAAAATGGATGGTTTGGGAGGTGATTCAGGGGACCCTAGTCCAGTTTCTTCATCTCCTTGTAAACCCATGAGGATCTTTGCAGGGAGAAACGAGAGGAAATTTGAAGGGAATTAAAATTCCAGGGAATGAAAAATGGTGATAGCAGAATTAGAAATGACACTCCCAATGAAAAGCCAGTGGCAAATTTATTTAGGAGGAACTTTAGAATTTTGTTTCTTGCAGGACTTCATTGCACAAAAGTACAAGAATGTTAAATGTTCTTTCATATAACAAATTTGATTATTCAATGACAACTATATGTTTGGTCTTAATTTCCACAAGGGTACACTGACTACGACCTTCATAGCGTATTTCCTTTTTATGCAGCACGATGTGCCAGCTGTTTCTGAAAACACGAGTCTTAAGGAGCCTTGTGAATGAAAAGAGCATGAGTAAAAAACTATGCCGGAAACATGGATAGATTAATGCTTCTAACAATAACCAAACAACAAGTCACTATTTCTTCATTGTATTATTTGACTTCAGGAAATATAGAACCTTTGCTTGTAACTTGAAGATAAGAGCAAAAAGACAAAGAAATGATATATATCTTTCCTGTACAAAAAGAAAATTTCTAGTGAATCTGGAGCAAGATAAGATTAAATTCCAACATTGCAGCCAAATTTTGAAAGCATTTCAAATGCCAACATAGAGCCAAAATCGAAACAATTGCTTAAATCCTTTTAGTGATGGACGTGATTTACGATAATGATCATAATAATTTGTATTGACGGTATCAGATGCATACGAAAATATTAAGCGATTATATGCACATCAAATATTAGTCAACAAACATCAAGCATTGGTCGTGAATAAAAATATGATATAATATGTATGAAAGTTATCCATGCGTCTAATCTTTGATAGAAAAATGAATCCAGTCTATACGTGATGGGGCGAGTTGAGGAAGATTTAAATGGATACACTTAACCTGTCTTTAATTGCTTCAGATATTGGACATATGGTTAACAAGAGGAGAGGACATAAAGTTTTTGCATCAATTTTTGGGCATACACCTCGCCAGGCGAAAACTACAAATACAGGAAACTTGACGGTGACTTGGGGAAAAGAAGCCAAGAAAATACTGGTCTACTTGAAAGAATGATGGTAAATATGTGCGGGCAATAAGACATTGGTTCGAGGAAGAAGCAGGTCCTCGTTGCTAGATTTAAATCTCCTAGAATCAGAAAGTTCCTAAGCAGCCGACATCATCAGGAAATCTAAAGTTATTCGTCTGCAAATTATGCAGAAGTTCTGTTAAGGTAATCAACAGGTTTCTTATTGCTTACAATCTGTTAGCCTTTGCAATCTTCTTATATCATTAATTAATCAAGCTAGAAAGTTTTCTCATATGAAGTAATGAATGAAGAAATGAACCTAGGCTGAGATACTATTCTGTGCATAGCTATATGCCATATGCTACCAGTTCGGTAATTGAAAAGACAAATAAGAGATTACAAAATTGACAAGGATTATTCAAAAACAGCATAAGAAACAGCTTAGACAAAGGTCTTCGAAGGGGACTTGTTGAGCCTCTTATAGATGATTGTCTCAGAGAGCAGCTTCTTGTGCTGGCTGTTTGTGCATTAGTTGTTTGAACTTATTAATACTGCCACGACTGTTGATTAGGAGGACAGTTGCCATATTAGTGCCAAGACATAGCGTGCAAAGATCATTTCAATAACTTATTCATTATTCTTAGAAATTGCAGAGAATAATTCAAATTTAGATTCTTTTTACAAGAAAAATTTTTAGAAAATATAAATGAGACATGATAAATAGTGATTCAACATCTTTATCATCACTTCAGTAGTCATTTCTAGGCAGTTCTTGAAAATATGGACTCAACTCGACCAAGAACTCAATGAAACCTTATCAGTACTTATGGGGCTGGCTTTCCTTAAACTTATGGATAAATAATTGTAATTACAGAATTCAATAGAATAAAATTTTTGCCCACATCGTTTATAGCCTACAATTTAGACGATACCTACTAGCTCATGTTGTCTCGAGCCTATAATTCCTCATATATAGAGAGGACATCTCACCTATGGATATGTAAGCATAGGGGTTAAGTATGAGACTGCCTTCTCAAAGGCCTGACATGAATATTGTTTGATATGATTTTTAGAGATGTAACTTGAAAAATTACTTGCTAGAGAGCACTAAAAGTGAATCAGCAAATATTAAAGATTGAAGACACATCAAAACAGATATGATAAAACTTTTTAGATATAATTCTCTAAAATGCACAACTGAATAACATCGGGGGAATATAAGTGAATGGACAAATTTAGCAGACTGAAAAGAAATCGACGAAAGCTTGAACACAAAATTAGGAAAAAAAAAACCATAAGTTTCACTAAGTGAATTCTTTGCGATATGTATGAATGCCATTCACCAGACACTACATTTACAAATAGGGAAACATAAACATTGGAAAATGGAAACTATCACATTTTTAAGTCTTGAGTTCACTTGAAAAGTGCTCCGTCTTGTCATCAATGGATTCCAGGGAGTGCAGCACCTTCCTTTGGTTTTCCTTCAACTTCTTCATCATCTTTGACAGCTCGAATGACCAGCACAGCTAACAAAGGATAACTTACTGTGGTGAGTACCCAATTCACTATCAATTCGTTTAGGAATGGCACATTGTGTACGTCAATTTGCCAAGCAACCGCTGCCCCCGCACTCTGTACACCCTTGTAGAATCCAGTATATCTAGAACATGTGTATTAAACAAGAATTAGACCAGTATGAAATTGCCCAAGTGCTATAGTTTACAATTTACGTGTCAATTTCATACCTGCTAAGGATCTCAGAATCATCGGCCAAGGATCCAATAACCCAGTAGACCATGCTCTGGAACATGGCATCAAGCAATCCATAACTAAAATACAACATAAATGGCCCTGCAAAATCAGTATGATCCTTGAAATCCAGCTTGAGTGTTGGCTTATCATCACGAGAGTAATGAAGTTGTTTGGCCAGTCCCCCACCCCAAATAGCTGTACTGAGCACAGCCACAACTCCAATACCAACCAAACCCCTAGTCCTCCTACTCTTAAAGCTAAAATCCATTATGTACCCAATAAAAACAGAGCCCACCATCTGTGCACCCCAGTAAAATACATTATTGAACCCCCTAGATCTCAAATTAAACAGAACCCCATTAACATTAGTAAACTGGTAACTATAAAAAAAGTTACTAGCCCAAGAGGCAGGCACCATGAGTAACATTTTCCAATTAAGGAACAGTTTCAGAATCTCCACCAATTCGACTGCCACGCTAGAGTACTTAATATTAGTACACTTTGTGCCATCATCACGCACGACACGACTAGGGTGCAAAATTCCCAGTGATATAACTGTTCCAATGGACATGAAAACCATGAAACCAATATAGGTACCATCATTCACTGAAACAGCATCAGCCCTATGATAATTCAATATAAAAGGAATTAAACCACCTATGACACCCCCCATATTGAAAATACTCCAGAACATGGAAATGTATGTCCCTTTTCGATCATGTGGTGGGTACGAGGTCATGATCGCACCCTGCGCCGCCCACAAAAGTCCAGCACCAACTCCGAGCAAGGCGCCGGCAACTATGGCAAAAGCCTGGTGATGGTAATGATTATAGTAAAGGAATGATCCAGCATACAAAACATAAGTAGAACAACCAGCAAAAAGAGTAAGATGGGGTCCCAAAATATTGTAAATTCCACCACCCAAGATTCCGAACACGGCGAAGGTGGTGTATAGGGCGGTGTTGGCATTGTTGGCGGCAGTGGGATCCACCTGGCCGCCGCCGCCCATGCCGGAAAGTGCGTTAAACATACCAGGGCAGCAGAAACAAACCAATCCAATTAGGGCCACCTGAACGAGCGGCGAATTGTACCGGAAAATCGACGGTTTTGGGACTGATACCGGCGACCCTATTCCCGTTTCTTCATCTCCTTGTAAACCCATGTGGAAATTGAAAACTGAGAAGCAATTCAAGTGATGTGATATGAAAAAATGGGAGAAGAATAGGGTAATTTAGCTCTGTTTATATAACTGAAGAATTTGGATTTGTAGAAGAGTTCACGCCGGAATTGAAAATTATTATTTGGCAATTTGAACTAGGAAGTTGTGCATCAAATGCCAACTGGATAAAATCGGTAGAATCTTTAATTATTAATATTTAATTGTTGTGGAATATATAGAACAGACCGTGCACAAGAGTACAAAAATTTTCATTAGGAGTCTCGTATCATAATTTTGATGATTCTATTGTAACTTTAAGGTTTGATTTGTTTTCCACATGATTTGGTTGAAATATTATGGGAAAATATTATACTCTCTTTTTATAAGAAAAATTGAAAGTTGGATGGTTAAATCGCGCATTTCACCGAAATAAAGGCATAAAATTGTAACGAATTGCTGAAAATAGAAAAAGCATGGTCCAATTTTCCAAGTAGGATTCAATTCCAATAATGTTTAGAATTGACTCTAAATTACTATCAAATCACATTGTGTCATACTACGATGTTGTAGCCCGTAGCCAATCAAATGGGTCTTTACTTTTTAAAATAGAATCGAATATATTGTACATATATATTAAAAATATTCATCTTCTTGGCATAAAGCTACAATTACATGGGATGTAGTCAACCACTAAACTAACACTCCATCGCACAATCTTGGTAGTTTATTTACATATGATTTTAATAAACTATGAGTAGAAATTATTAATATTACAGAATATGTTTCAAAGGGGAATCCCTTGTGTACCAATCGTACATAAGAAGCTAAAACACTGCCTCCAAGGTCTAGAGCAGCATATTCCAAGCAAGAAAATAGGTGTTCATCCTTGATCTAAACAATGTAAGTGATCAAGTCGTGTCGATGGACGAGTATTATTAGCCTGCCCCAAAAGTCATCTTATTTGAAAAGGAAATTTGGAATCAACAATAATTTTTTGTGGGGATCATTTCATATATAATTGACCATTTTTTTCTCATTTTCTTGTTGGCAGTATTAGGCAGAGAACCAGCCGGCTGGCCGGCAACGGAATCGCCACCCACATTTGATGTAACAATTGTTTCAGCCCAAAATAAGGCCCAGTTTAAATTTGAATTCACTTTACCTTCTGTTACTTGGCTCAACAGCAAAAATGTAGTATTTTGTGGAAATTATACCATCTCCAATGCTCCAATGTTATTTTTTTCCCCCCTTAAATATTCTCCTGAGTTAATTCTAATATTCTGGTTCAAACATGGCGTAAGAGTTACGTCGGCAGACTAATTTTGCAAGAACTGTACACAACTACAACCCGATCTACTACAGCAGATTAGAAGAAGAGAAACACAGTTTAATTGTTCGATATGTTGGGTACATTGGATGGACAAATAAGCAAACAAATATTTCGAGTGTCTTCCTTCTCTTATAATTTCCAGTTATTTCCATTCCAATGTACCAAACTAGGTTGCAATGTTGCTGCTTTGGATTGGATATGACAATGAATAAAAACATTTTACATGTCCCCCTTTCTAGTCATAATCAGTTATTTATGCTGTAATATACACGGAAGAAAGGAAACAAGGCTACTTACTGAAGTAGAAGAGCAATTCAATTCAACGAATACCGAATCCAAATTACCCTCTAATCATTTGTTAATTCATGAGTAAACTACATATTAGTTATTGATCAATCCCACCATTTCAACAAGTTGCCTCCTCATCCTCCTGCCGGCGGTGGCAATGGGCCTCTTCTTCCGACGTAAAAGTCACATCCAGAAAATACAGCAAGAAAACCATAACAAGACAACCCAAAAACATTGGAATTGGTCCAAAAATCCACAAGAACAAAGGGAACGAAAAGTAAAATGCCCTAAGGCCTAATGACCAAAAATAACTCCCCCTATTCACGGTTCTCCCTACATACTCCGGCGTCACACAATAATCGTTGTTATAATCATCAAAACTTGAAGCCATTATCTTCTTGTAATTAGGCACATTGATGAGTATACTTGCATGGCTATAGTACCTTATTGATTGCACATTAAGCAAGAATGCCACCAAGAAGCATACCAATATGGAGAAGAACTTTATGGAGAATCCAAGCTCGCTTTTGTTGCCATAAACCACCCCATTGGGATTGTTGCTGCCGCCACTTGTCATCAACACGGCAATGAGGGAACTGAGCATGATCGCAGTTGACGCCAAAAGAGTTGATGCCATTATGTTGTTTCTTAGTGTCTGTACAGCAAGAAGCCCATTCTTTGATGTATCCTGTCCATCCCAAATCATAAATTGTATTTCCATTTCAGGAAATAATTACTTTTTATATACACTTATCATCTCATGAATGAATCAAGCAAAATATGCTTATCAACGTCCTAACAAGTACATAATTCTTATAAACCTGCTCACGCACTTTGTTGAATAGGTTAAACTGTGTGAAAGGGACAAATTTGTTATATTTAAATTGTCTTCAACAAAACAAAACGAATCAAATCAGACTTTGTTGAATAAGTTGAACTGTGGGAAGGTTAAACTGCGAGAAAGAGACAATATTTAAATTGTTTCCAACAAAACCAATCAGATCAAACTATTGTTCTCTAATTTCTGACAATAATCTGAATTCAAAAATTGAATAACTCAGCTGATAAATGGAGATTAAACATATACTAATAACTCGTCTATCAATTTGCAAATTGCATGCATTATTTCAATTAGGAGAGTTAATTTATCAAACCCATTGCGTGCAACAAATCTCTAATGCGTAACATTTCACAAACACAAAATCGAGTAATGTAACTTGGATAAATGAAATGGGTTCGAGACAAATTACATCCATCATGGAGCGAACCCACAACCGACGATTCATTGCATTGATTCCGACGACGGTTCTGGTGGGACGGTGGACGATCAGAATGAGAAGCCAAATATGATAAATCACCATAGCCAAAAGTCCTACAGGTACCAATACAAAATCAAGAATCTGTTTCTCCATTTAATTTTGATGATACCCTAAGTCCTCAGTTCTTGTTTGTGTTACGATCTCTTCTTTCTTTGAAAATTATATTCACGGAGGATTTGTGAAAAAGAGTCCGACTGTTTTGAAATAAATTCTTGAAACGGAGCTTGATCTTTTGTTAAACCAATGGTGGCTAGGCTAGTTATTTAGCCGATGCAGACTTGTAAAGGACTTATAAGTTGAATTAAAATAAATATTAATCTTAATTACTTATTATTCTTTTTTGTATGACTCATTACTATTTTTGTTATTTATAAATCATTTATAAAATTGCTAAATGATTATATTAAATTAATATAAACTTTTTGCCCTTGCCCACTAGAAATTTTAATATTCGTCTAATGGTTTCTAGTTAATTTTAATTTTTTTAAAAAAATTAAATACACAACTGATCTAGAGCTAGCCTCTCTACATACTCCGTGTAGTAACTCGTATTTCTTTACTGCAAATTCTAACTAAAAAAATTTAATTACAGAATTAATTTACAATGAAAACAAAGATTCCCTGCAAATTTGTAAGTTAGTCGCTGACTAGAGAATATTCAAGTGTACAGATTAGCGGGGAGTTCATAGACCAACTTTGAGAGAAATACAAAAATTAAAATAAATTTAAAAAACTTCCCTTCCATTATTACCTAATTTTCAAAAATGACAAAATCCATGAATATGTTTTTTAGGGTTTATTTGAGTCCATTTTTTGGAAGAATGAGTTTTTTAATAATGTTTTTCTGAGAATGTGAAGTTAAAAAGTAGGAAGAAATATTGAATTTATGTATAAAATCATTTTATTGGGGGAATATATAGTTGAAAATAAATTTGGAAAAAATGAGTTTTTATAGAGTTGGGGGCTTAGTATGTGAAGGGACTTCATTAATTGAGGTTGAGAGTCAACGTTGTAGGTAGGGACGAATGTAGGGAGCTCGGTCAAGTCCCCAGCCACTTCATATTTCTGATGTAATTTTTTTATATATAAAAAGAATTTCATGTTTAATTTTTTTTTTTTTACATGTTAGTTTGACTTATAATCTAATCCTGAATCCGTTCATGTAAGTAATCAAAGCTAACGATATTGATGTCATCCTTAAAAAGTTGTGGATTAAGCCACATGCTGGTTCTTTTTAAGCATCAACAATTTTACTCACAAGCTTATATCTAAAGTGCTTGTTAATAGAATGAAGATGTGTATGCCTGCTATCATTTCTGAATCTCAATGTACTTTTGTGGGAGGGAGGTTGATTAGTGATAATATACTCATTGCTTATGAACTGGTTAATTTTTTGAGAAACAAGAGAAGTTGTAGAAAAGGGTATATGTCACTGGTATATGTCACTCAAGTTAGATATGAGTAAAGCACATGATCAGGTGGAGTGGGGTTTTTTTGGAGATGATTATGCTTAAGTGAGGATTTGCAGCCAGCTTTGTGAGCATTGTTATGGAGTGCATTAAAATTGTCAGTTTTTCAGTTTTAATTAATGGAGATGCTCATGGTCCAATTTTACCCACAAGGGGTATTAGGCAAGGGGGTCCACTTTCCCCTTATCTATTTCTCCTTTGTACAGAAGGGTTAACTGTATTCTTAAAAAATGCTGAAACTCGAGGAGACTTAGTGGGAGTTAAAGTCTATAGAGAGGCCCCAATGGTAACCTACCTCCTTTTTCCAGATGATAGTATTCTTTTTTGTAAAGTTGATACTGAGACAACCAGGTGGTGCAAAGTTTATTACAAGTGTATGAATCAGCCTCAGGTCAAATGGTGAATAGAGGGAAGACATCAATGGTTTTTTCAAAGAATGTAGAAGCAGGGCAGCATAGAGATTTATTGAGGTTATGGGGAGTTGCTAATTTCCAACAATATGATAAATATTTGGGACTTCCAAATTTTGTTGGAAAAAATAAATCTCAAGCTTTTGATGAGCTTAAGAAGAGGGTTTGGAGTCGTTTACAAAGTTGGAAAAATAAGCTTTTATCCCAAGGAGGGCGAAAGATTCTTATTAAAGTAGTGGCATTATCCATACCTACCTATGCCATGAGTTGTTTCAAATTGCCTTTGAGTTTATGTCATTAGCTTGAAGGTATGTTGGCTAGATTTTGGTGGGGCCAGCGTAATAATGAGAGAGAAATTCACTGGATAAGTTGGAAGAAGCTATGTGTATCTAAGTTTCAGGGTGGAATGAGCTTTCGAGATCTACATATGTTTAATATGTCACTGTTAGCTAAGCAAGGGTGGAGGTTATTACAGAATGAAACATCATTACTAAGCCGAATCTTTAAGTCCAAATATTATCCCAAGTGTTCCTTTTTCCAAGCAAGATTAGGTATGGGTTAGTCCCATGTTTGGAGAGGAATATTTGAAGCAAAGAAATGGCTGCTGGAGGGATGTAGATGGCCAGTGGGTAATGGTGAATTGGTACAGATTTGGAAGGACTGGTGGCTGCCTAATGTCAGGTCTCTTCAACCAGGTTTGCATGGAAGACAAGGAGTTAGCTTTGACAAAGATGCCACTGTAAATAGCTTGATTGATGTTAAGACAAATTCATGAGATAGAGAGGTGTTGAGGGCTCTCTTCAATCCAAATATAGTTGAGGAGATTCTCAGAATTCAGACTGCCTTTTAACCAAGTTAGGGATAAGCTGATATGGGATAAGGAGTCAAGTGGAAACTTCACAGTGAAATCAGCTTATAAATTAATTTTAAATGGTGCTGTTGACAGAATTGGTGAATCCTCCTTTCAGTCACAAGATACACCCATATGGAAGAGGATCTGGAAAATGAAGATGCCTAGAAAAATCAAGTCTTTTGCTTGGAAGGCTTGCAAAAATATTCTCCCAACTATTAATAACCTTAAGAAGAAGAACATTGATATTCAACCAGGGTGCTATTTTTATCAAAGTGCGGATGAGGATGTGGATCATGTCTTCCTAAAATGTCCAGATATTAGGGATATGTGGCAGCAATGCCTCCCTTTGATTAACACTTTTCCCATCTCTTTAAATTTTATTGATACTGTAAGGAAAGTAGTGCGGCTTGGCAATGATAATGAGGTGGCTTTGTTTTTCACGTTATGCTGGTGTTTGTGGTACAGGCGAAATAAAATGCAAATGGAGAGCACTTTAGTTCAATGCAAGCAGGCAGCTGAGCATGCTATTTCAATGTATAAAGCATGTAATGAAGTTCAGCTAGCATCACCAACAAGTATTAGAACTGTTTACCAGTGGCAAAAAGCTCCAGATGGCTTTGTTAAAATGAATGTACTTATCAACTTATGTGCTTATATTAGAGACTTTTTCAATTCACCCAAATTAATTGTAGTGGCCCACATCATTAAATATCATATTCTTATTTANGCTAGTTTGCTAACCTTTGGCTAGCCAAAGTTAGCTAAGATGTAGGTCACTTATTAAATTATAACTTGTTTTATATATTCCACTATATAAACAAATTTTTTTCTTGTAAACTTTCGATGTTAAATTCCTAACCATGTATAAGACACTTAAAATTTGCTTATCAACTTATGGGCCTCTATTGGAGACTTTTCTAATTCACCCAAATTAATTGCAATGACCCACATCATTAAATATCACATTTAATGATTCAACCCAATTAAATTCAATTAATTCCAACACTTATTTTGGTTGTTCTACGCGTGGGATCCTAAAGTTAATGTCATTTTTGCAAGGATTGTAGCATTGTATTCAACGGTGTACCAGCACCCGGCAAGCTCCGGGTCGGTATTCAATATTTTTTGGGTCAATATTTTTATTGTTTGATATATATATCCCATTGTTTTTAAAACTTTTTAACTAAAATTCAACCTTTTTAAAATAGTCATTTTTTCTGTTAGGCCAAAATTATTAGCAAATCGAACCAAGAAAATAAATAATTGGATCCATTTTTCAAACTTTAAATTGTTACTCGATGAACATTATTAGACTGATAGATAATGTGCATCCACACTTGCAATTCGAACTACGATATAAGTAATTTCAGTTCACGACATTGGTTATTATTGCGGACGTCAATGATCAATGGCCACTCGTGCTCACTCAAAATCCTAAACCCGCTGGTGATTGTATTGGGCAGGAGAGTTTGTCATTTTTATAGTTCTACGTTGAATTTGAAGGAAATTCCTAATTAATTATATGTTATCTCATGAAGGAGAAAATATTGTGCTTGGTGATATTGCATTTCATGAAATGCCAAACCGTGATGCTGAATTGGAAATTCCAACCAATGCAAGTTCTCTTATCAGTTGGATGGATCTGTTAATACATTGACAACTGAAAGTTCCAGCCATACGTTATGATCCAACCACCAAAGGCGGTAGAGAGACGCACGTTGAATGAAAATATTATTTGCACCAGATTTGAAGCTTTAATTCGACGGATTGAGGACGGTGTCATTAGTTTAATTAGTATGCAATAAGTAATTTGTTTGTTCTTATTGAAGCTGCAAGTAGCTCATGTGGTATTGGTATTAGCATAAATAATCCCTTTTTAATTATCCTTTTTGAGTCACCATTAATCACGTAGTTGGCATGTTGCATTAACGCGTAATTACATGTTGAAGGCAATGGAGTTGGCAGAACCCAACCACTTCCACTATTGGGAAGAGTTTTTAATAAACGAGCCTAATGAGAAAGCTAACTTAGGTCAATTTTGTTTGAAAACTCTTTTAGTAAGACAAAACATTTTTAGATAATTATCCAAACATATTCAGACATCGTTTTAATCTCAAAAGCAAGTTTTGGAACGAGCCCTTCATATTCTTATTGAGTGGTTGCCATGTAGCTACAAAACCTCGTGCGCATACGTCTAACAATTTTGGTGGCAGTATTACTAAATATTTAAATGGAAATTTTAAAGACTAAAGTCACGAGTTAGTTGATCTTAAGAGTTGGAGAAAACCCGACATATAACATATTGAGTGCATTTTTCAATAAGAATCGAGTTAGAATTCCTCAACTATAAGTGCATGTGTATAACTATTATTGTCCAGAAACAAATAGCAACTATTGGTCCCAGGCACCATAGCACATGGCACCTGAAAGCACTCTTCAAATGAAAATGATCTCAGAAGGAAGGTACTTCGAAAATTGCCTCTCCAACGTTTGTTGCATTCGCGGTCCTAAACCTTTCTGGTGCGGAATCCAAATAGATGAAAAACATCCATATTTATGTTAGTTAACCAAAAATTTGAGTTTGACCATATTTTTATAAGAGCAAAATAGCAATTTTCTATTTATCACATTAAACCATTAAAATAAATAAATAACCAAAATAAATAAAAGAAAAGAAAATTGTATCTTTTCCTCTCACCCACACAAAACCAAAAATAATAAAATCGTTCACCACCACTGGCCACCGCCACTAACGATGTCAAAAAAGTTTGACGGCTCAAGCGGCCAGGAAAAAGTCCAAGCCGAGCCGGCTCGTGGCTCAGTGGCATCAGGCCAAGGCTCGGGTGAAGCCCCATTTTGGGGCATCGGCTTGAGCCCGGGCTCGTCGCCGACCCATATCCTGACGGCTCAAGCGGCCAGGAAAAAGTCCAAGCGGAGCCAGCTCGTGGCTCAGTGGCATCAAGCCAAGGCTCGGGTGAAGCCCCATTTTGGGGCATCGGCTTGAGCCCGGGCTCGTCACCGACCCATATCACAGGTCTAGCCTAGCTGTTTTTTTTATTATTATTATTTTTATTTTTAAGTTTAGATGTATTTTTTTATATATTAATATTTA
>CAIGRB010113956.1:66547-89472 GCA_903798255.1 Fraxinus quadrangulata
CCCGAACTCTTTAAGTTTTGGTTCGTGGCTCGACTCGTCTTGGCTAGCCGCCATCGACCATTGCCATCCACCTGGCCCGCAATCGCCAACTAACACTGTGCCACCACCTGGCCCGCAATCGCCAACCCCAACCTAAAAATCCTTACCCAGAGTAAAAGATTTCATTGAAGATGTACAGAAGCTTGTAGCCTTTGAACCTAAATCAATGTGTGGCTTGGATCTATATGATGGAATACTAATGAGATACGTTACGACTTCGGCCGCGTATTTGGGAAACAAGAAGATGCGTTGGATTTTGATAACATATACTACAGAAGCAAGGATAGAATTGGAACATGGCATTTGTCGAGGCAATCAATATAAAAATGCGAGTGAATTACTCAAGGTTAAAAATAAAGGTTTAACTTTTATAAAAATATTAAAAACTCAAATTTTTATGTCAACTAACATATGTATGGATGGTTTTCATTTATTTGAACTCCGATGTACACTAAAGGGTTTGGAATAATGATTGTAATAAATGAAAGGTCAGAAAAAACTTGCAATATTTTGAAATGTTGAGAGGCATAATTGCAATTACCCCTTAACTTATAGAGAGAACAGAGATCTTAGACATAATTATTAGAATTGCACGGTACGAGTCAATGTGGCTTAAAGATCGATGAAATTATTAAGCCTAAAAATATTAAGCCATTTTTTACCAAGTTCAAACGAAAGTGTACACACTTTTTATAAATTAATGATATATGATAATAACATCGCACGTATTGTGCATTTATAATTTAAAATGTAATAAATGTTGACCTCATTTTTTATGGGGAAACGTGATTAGTAGATCTCGAGTCCTCCTCACGTCCACGTAGCTCCTCTGCACACTAAGACAACCCATATGTTGCGCACACTTCAACGATCAAATCAACCTTTATAAGAATAATTATTTGAATATATGACGTGCTTAAGATATGAGCCACTTAAATAAAAGGGGTTCGGATCCTAGGATTAAAGAGATCAAATAGAGATTTCAAAAGTTGTATGTTGAGAGCATAAATTTGTATTAACTTTAAATTGCATAATGTGTGAGCTTTTATAAAATAAGAAGAAGAGTAAAAATCGTTGGATGAAAAAACATGTGAACCATTTTTTGTCGTCCTAAACCTGTCGCATAGGGCGTTCAACTTAACCTTGTGACTTGGTAAGATGTTTGTTGTAGCAAATTGTCACATTAATTATTCATTCAAGATTTTGTATAGAAAATTCTATGTAGAGCCCCTATCTCACCTCGTCCATAAGGGCTCGATCTTCTATATGGGTTCGGCTCTAGTACTTGGGTTCAACCTATTCATGGGGGCTTGACCAAATTGACACATAGATATAATGATATGAAGTGTTTGCTTATGCTCACTTGTTGAATGACTGTCATATAGTCATGTTTGAAATTTTGTTAGAAGAGGTGCAACAATAATGATTGTCGAATAAAAACAATTACGTAGTTCTCACCAACGTTTCTCTCTCTGTTTTAGTTTAATCATCTCTATTTTTCAAATTATATAAATGAAAGAAAAAAAAAATAAAGGTAAATGTTAAGGGTAGTGAATTTCAAATTAGGGCAACCATCTTAGTTTGTCCATTTGCAAAGCAAGCTCGGTGACCCTTTTTATGGGTTTTGGGGGTAATTTTGGCAGTAAAATATATGTTATCCATTCCCTATATCATATCTAAACCTCTCACTATACGCTCAAAGGCTAAAACTTCCACGGTTTCAGCACAAATTGAATCAAAAATCAAAGAATCTTCACCAAACTATGGGTGAAAGTAAGCAAGGAGTTATGGTGATGGAAATTCCAACGAAGGCCGGCGGAATTATGGGCCAGGGAGAGCAGAATCCGATTGCAGTGGTGCAGGCCAAGTTCAAGGAACTGGAGAGTGTATTCAAGGGGTGGTTGGCCAAGCAGTCGTTACCTGTGGAGGCCGCCGTCGTCACCACCACCAGCGCCGCCCAGGGTGCCGCCATCGGAGCCTTCATGGGAACTTTGACTGGTGACTCTACCTCCCTGTTTACGCCTCCGACTGAGGGTGTTAACTTGAACCCGGAAGCCATGGCGTCTCTTAAACAAGCCCAGGTCTATTTCTTCCATTGTTCTCTTTGCCCTCGGTAATTTTTATTTGTGTAATAGATATATGCTAATTGTATATATACATTTTGATTTGCCATGATTTTCTAACTAAACGGTAAGCTCGTGTTTCTGGGTTCTGGGAATTTGGTATTGCTAAGCCTTAAGGACTGTCACTTTCTCTCAAGTTCCGGTTTCTCTTTATGCTCGTGCTGGTATATATTTATTTGTGCATAATATATATTGCTTAATTGTATATACACATATTGGTTTGGTATATTTTTGACGGTTTGGGTTAGATCACGTTTTTGGGTTTTGAGTATTTGGTATTGTCAAGCCTTAAAGACCGTCACTTTATCTCGAGTTCCGGTTTCAATTTTGCTGTTTCTAGAGTAGTGTGAGGGTTTCTCCAGCGGGGATTGGTAATAGATCCATAATTTTATGGTCTTCAACCTTTTGGATTGAATTACTTGAGAGATTGAGTCCTAACTACCTTTGCCAAATTATGATGATGCTTGTTATTGGATTACACACTTTTGATATTTGTTGTAGAAAGTTTTGAGGAGTTGTAATTTTCAGATAACCTTTGTTGAGGATGTGTTATAACTTATTCGTGAAGCCACTAAATTAAATCTTTTACGCCAAAGATTTTAGCTTGAAGTACACCACTTTCAGTAATCAAATGTGTGTGTTCAGTTGGATATATGATAAGTTATAACAAAGTCTTACTCTCCGGTTTTTTAAAAAGAAAAATGTCTTAACTCTCCGATTTTGCCTGCAGGCTCTTGCAGGAGGTCCATTGATACAAGCCCGCAATTTTGCTGTCATGACGGGTGTCAATGCTGGCATTTCGTGTGTCATGAAAAGATTGAGAGGCAAGGAGGATGTTCAGTCTAGGTAAGCTTACTCAATGCATCACCCATTTGTATTTTCTGTATGCATGCACGTGCAACTAGAGACAAGAAAAGAAAAAAAAGAGCGCTATATAAAGAGAGCTCAACTCTGTGAATCAACACCTTATTTACCAAAAAAAAGTTAGACATTTTGTGCAAAATAAAGTTCTCATTTTTCTTCTGTTTCCTTCTCTCCGTGCATTCAGGAAATTAACTATTTTGTAAACCTATAGATTATTTATGTGTGCGCTTTTTCACTTTGACATTAACCTATAAAGTTCTTGTATAACTATTTTCAATGTAATTCTTGGTTAATATGTAGTCACATGACCAAGTGTCTATGTCCTTCCTGGATGGCAGTTCGTGTATATGCTCATATATGGGTGTTCGTTCATTTTTCCAAAGACGACTTCTTGACGATGCCTGATAAAATTATTTCCATTTTCTCGTGAAACTTCAGCAATTGCTTGTAGTGGACCTAGTGGTTGTGTTTGGTATCATAGAACTTTAAAAGGAGTGACTAGAACCGTCATTGAAACACGTAAACATTACTTGAACTCTTTGGTACAAAATGACCGTAAACCTGCCACCGTAGCTTCTCCATTTCACTCCCATCTAAAATGCTATTACTCTTCATGAGGTAATATGATCAGAATTATTTAGAAGTGCTATATCTGGGGTCTGCCTCTCTCTCTATTTTATTTATTCATTTATTTTCTTTAGGCTACATGGAACTTGCTGGTCTGTTTCTGTCATGTTCTGTATTAGTTTGATCTCACTAGGCTCCAAATAATCTTCTGCATTATTAAACAAGATTTTAAAATCAGGGATATTGCAATATGCTTAGCACTTAGCAGCTTCAATTGGGTTCCCTGAAAGAGCATATGTATACTCGGAATGATTTAAGTGCATGTTAGTGGATCTTCATTTTTTTTTTTTAGTCATAGATTTATCCTTTTCATGTTGAAATGCAATTGCTACTCACCCAGATATACTTGCCAAATTTTAATTCCATGGCGGTTTCAGAAGATCCAACCCACCACCTTGTTTCTTCTTCCTTCACTTGTATAACATATCAACAGGTGTATGTCCACAGGCTACTAAATGCTAACAACCAATATTTGTCTTCAAGAAGAAAAGAGGTAACCCCTCAAAAGAAAAAAGAGAAAAAAAAAATAGGAGAAGAGGGAAAGTTACGAGCTTTTGATCTAAGTGATTTTATCATGGGAACAGAATTTTTATTTGTCTATGAAGTTTGTCTATGTATTAGGAGGGAAATGACCAAGTCAATCGAGGTAGTTGGAAATTTTGTAAACTTGTCCAAGATACAGTGTTGACCCCAATATACACACCCTGAAGTTTTTGCATGATATATTTTCAATCTGAATACCTCCTTTATCCCTTGCTTCTATGATTTCTCCTTACACGAACATCTGCATTTCAATGATTTCATCCTTCTATATTTTGTTGGCGTTCTATTACATTGTCATTTCTTCAATCCTACTAGCTGTGTTTGCTGTCTTTAAATTGATATTTGACTGCTTTCAATTCTTGCAGTATGGTTGCAGCTTTTGGTTCTGGGGCCATGTTTTCATTAGTTACTGGGATGGGTGGACCAAATCAGGCAGCAAATGCTGTTACTTCTGGTCTTTTCTTTGCACTCGTTCAAGGTGGACTTTTCCAGGTGATTTTTAAGTGGAGGAAATCCTGGCCTTTAATTGAATTTATGCCCCCAAGTTTGCTAAATATAATGTGGGATGTGAACATGCTAAATCTAGTCAAAAAATTTGCTTAGTTTGAAGACTTCTGTTCCATGATCTTGTCCCAATTTTTGACATGGAATCAACGTCTTGAGATTTCTTTCCAGATCATCACAATGATAGATTTTTCTTTTTGAATGTGTCTATTTTTTTATGTTCCGGAAATGTCTCTATTTTTGTATGTTCCGGAAATTTAAATATTGTTCGATGCAGCTGGGACAGAAGTTCTCTCAACCACCAACTGAAGATGTGAACTATTTGAAAACAAGATCCATGTTGAGATGCCTTGGCCTGCAGAACTATGAGAAAAATTTTAAGAAAGGATTGTTGACTGACAACACTTTGCCATTGATAAATGATAGGTAAGTATTCGGCTTAGAGCATGTTTGCTAAGCTTAAAAGGTTAGCCTAGTAATTTACTTTTAAGTAAAATGTAAGTTTTAATATAAATAAATCATATTATGGATCTTGAAAACAAGTTACTTATTTTGGCAATAAGGTAAGTACTTTCAAGCAACTTGTGTACTTGAAACTATGAAAAAAAAAATATTCAGAAACAAAGTAACTAACTTAGCCTCCGTTTGGCAAATTTAGAAATGGTTTATAAATAGGAATAGCAGTGGATTCCACGAAATTTGTGGATAATATGATTAGTAGTCATGAATGTGTGATTGTAATTAATGTTTGACTTTGTCTCAATTTACAAAACCACTTATAAATTGCTTGCCAAATGGAGGCTTATTTTTAGCCTCAGCCTAACATGCTCTAAATGACTATAATTGTCTGAATAAATGTATAGGGTTTCTGCATGTCACTAATTCCTTTTGATTCGCCATTGTGATTACAGTGCTCTCAGAGACGTGAAAATACCTCCTGGACCAAGACTTCTTATTCTTGATCATATAGAGAGGTATTAGCCATGGTTTACCCATAAAAATATGTACAATTTGATACTTGAAAACGTTGAAATTGTGATTCGCTTGTGTGCTGCAGGGATCCAGAGCTGAAAGAGGCGCGAAGAGGTAGCCATTGAAGTATTGCTAGAAACCATTCCTTAAATATGCTTGTTTAATTATGAAATAGTTTCCATTCTTCTAGACGACAACAATTTTGTTAAGGTACTATGTTAGAGTGATGAAATATCAAGTTATTATATAATCGACCTTTTCTCCAAATTATTGTTATGGTTTAGCAGTTATCTAATTGAGCTTTTATCATTCAATAGCATGGAATTGAGGTTTTAGAACCGGAATTAGAAATTATTCCTAATCGCGTCACTTGTTAGTTGACAATGGCTTGTGTGACCCGAGTTTAGATACTCGGCTTGCTTAAACGATTTTCATTCTTATTTTATGTTCGTTTTGGAACAAAGAGGGACTATGGAGCAAGGAATATTTTTTTATTTCTATTGGATTAAGGAGCAAATTAAACTAGTAAAAATGGCATTTAACTTTAGGCAGGTGATGACATCAATTTCAAGATCTTTTGTTGATTGCTTGATCAAATTTGTTACCTGAACAATCCATTATTGTGTTGAAATTAGTTCTCTCATCTGAAATTGGGTAAGCCTAAAATCTTATCTGGTTTTTATCCTATTAGCTGATATAAATTGCTGCATAATTAGTTGATGCCATCGAGATGATCCTCCAGTGAAACAAAAAGTGCCATAGAGAACTACATTGCTGCTGAAGTAGATATGTGAAGTGGCCAGAGAGCTCCAGCAGGCCTTTTGGTTTTTTAATTGATAGTTTTATTTTTGTGGCTGATACTTGAAATAAGTAATAAACTAAAAGGGCCCGTTTGGGTAGGAGTGAGTGGGTCAATTTGGACCTACCCGTCTACAGCTAGGCTTGATTTAAGCTTGTTTTGCCCTTACTGGACTGTCAATATTGCGGGTCGGTCTAACTCGTAATTTTTATTTTTCCATTTCTACGGGAATTTAATGCGATTAAAATTAGGTCATCATTGAAAAAGAAATGAAAAGAGAAGATTGTGGTAAAATAGCTAAGAATGAAGTATTTTTAGCTCAAAACTGATTAAGCCCCTATTTGGTTTAACTAAAATTTTAATTTTGATAAAAATTGATGAAATGTATAATTGAAAAATTGATTAAAAAATATACGTATAATTGAAAATGAGTTTGAAAAACATTATATGATTTAACTACTCAGTTAACCATATTTCAGTTTCTTAAATTTTTGAAGGAATTGAGTAAATTCTTTTTCATGACACGTGAAATCAGAAAGGGAAAACCGGATTTAAGCTCCCCAAAAATCCCGTGTTATTTGACATCACTGATTTTAGATGTTCAAGCTATTATATATGTCAATTTGAGTCCTTTCATGATCAGAATTGTCAACTTTAACATTATGTAACTTTGAGTTAAATTATGTTATCGTCGAAACACTTAGTATTTATCTCTAATTTCATTAGAAATTAGATTGAAGGTTTTCATCATGTAACAACCCAATTTGATTAACTGAAATGGGATATAATTCCAGAACTTCACATTTAAAAATTAAGCTCCATTTGGTTTCCGTAATTTCCCGTTAAATTATAATTCATTTTTTTCTTTCTTTTTATTAATCACACATTTTCCATTAAAATAAATATTACACGTAAACTCCAAAATTGTTCCTTTGTGAGGGGTTCGGCCCCGTGAATGCAATGCCCTGTACAAAGAACATTGTTTTCTTTTTAATTATACATTTTTCAAAAAATTATTATTCTTCTTATTATGCCAAATAGGTACTAAAAGGCTAATAATCCTTTAAAAATGAGGAGTCAAATCCAAATTTTCTCAATTAAAAAGTAAGGAAGCAACCATAACCCATTTGATTTCTCCCACTTCTTAGATTTCAAATTTTCAATCTTAAGAAAAAAGAAAAGAATATTACAGAAGAAAGTAAAATATGAATTTAAATAACCCAAAAATCTTCCATTCCACATAGAGAATAAAAACTCAATGCACAACTCCAATTTAGCCAGCATAGAGGAAATTTCCCAAAGAAGAAAAAAAATCCTTCAATGGATTTAAACAAGAAAAAAAAACTATTACAGAATCTCAAACTATAAAGAAAGTAAAATTTAAGCATGTTTAACCGTACTGAACATCGAGCAGCTTATTTAACTGCTTATTTTCACAGTAGGAAAAAGTAATTAAAAGTCACTTTTAAGCACGGTTGAATTCAAATTGAGGATTGGGGAGAGATATTGAGGCTTCCTGTAGAAGTTTCTGTGCAGAATAAAGTTGTTCCATTAACGACATCGTACGGACCCTGTAATTCCGGGCTTGATCGAGCACCTCCGCCTCGAGCTCTCCGAGCTGGGAACACAGCCGCTCCTCCGCCTCTTCCGCCACTCTCAGCCGCTCCCACGTTCTTTGTAATTCCTGCTTCATTTTCTCCTCCCTCTCCAGACTCATTTTCAGTTCCTTCTCCAACTCCTCGTTTCTTTTCTTCAACACCTCGGCGCTGTCAGACACAGCGGCGACGCAGTGGTGCGGCTTCGTATAGGCGGAGGACACTGCAATTGTTGGAGCCATTTTTGTACTAAAAGATGAGAAATTAATGGAAGTATGGGGGCGATTACACACGATGAATTGCCGAGGAAAATCTTTGATACTGAAGGGGATTTATAGGCAAACAATGGGTGTGTCCAGGTTCAATGTACCTGATAACAAACAAGTGTGATTCTAATAAAACCAGCCTCACTAAATAAAAATATATGTAAAAATAAATGAAAATGACACCATAGTTATTAGACTCGACCCGATCATAGACTCGGATAATTCATCGGGTCATCGGTTCAACTGGTGAGTCATTGTTGATTCATACGTCCGAACAGTTTTTTTTAAGTGTATATATATATATATAGTGTGTTAGGTTTTGTGAACCAACTTCGATCCAAATTGAGTCTAGGATTTCGCGTTGTGGAGTATTGGGCTTGAAAATGTCAAAATAGGGTCCAAGAAGGAAATAAAACGGATTGACGGCACTGGACGATCGCTCGACACACGCTCGAGCAAGAGGACGGGCCACGAATATTTTTCCTTCTTTTTCGATTTTACGCGATTTTTGACCTAGTTTCCATATTTTAGATTATTTCTAAGGTTTGGACATCTCTCCTATAAATAGTAGAATTTTCTTTCAGTTTTGATAGCACATTATTACAGAAGTTGTATTTATTCTCTTAATTAGTTGTTGTTAATAAAATCCTTGTTTCATCTACCAATTTCCACTTCTTATTTACTTTTCTTTTACATCTTGTTCTTAATTAGCAATTGTGCGATCTATATTTCATATCGCGTCATATTACATCCTCAAATTCCTAACAAGTGGTATCAGAGCTAATGTTAAGAAGTTCCGCAAAGCAAGGATTTGATTGTTTGAGGTTTTGGAAATTAATGGCTACCACGAAGTATGATATTCCGCTGTTAGATCGAAGTACAAGATTTTCTTTGTGGCAAGTGAATATGAGAGCTATATTGGCGTAGATGGATTTGGATGATACTTTGTTGGGATTTGATAAGATGCCCACAACTTGGACAATAGAGGAGAAGCAACGGAAGGATCGCAAGGTATTTTAGTAGATTCATCTTCATCTATCTAATAACATTCTTCAGGACGTCTTGAAGGTGAAGACAGCAACTGCATTGTGGTTAAAACTAGAGTAATTGTGCATGACCAAAAGTCTGACCAGTAAATTGCATCTGAAGTAGATGTTTTATTCTCATCGCATGGCAAAAGGCAAATCATTGAAAGACTATCTGGCTATGTTTGAGGAGATTGTCACTGATCTGGAGACGTTAGAGGTAAAATATGATGAAGATGACTTGGCCTTCATCCTGTTGTGCTCGCTGCCTGGTTCGTTTTCGTTGTTTAGGGACACGATTCTGTACAGTCGTGACACACTCACCATTGAAGGCGTGTATGATGCTTTGTTCTCAAAGGAGAAGATGAACCATCTGGTCGGAGCTGGTTCCAGAGATGATGAAACTCTTGTGGTTTGTGGTGATCAGCGAAGAGGCAAGTCGAGAGTGGATTTCAGCAATATGGTCTGTTTTTACTGCAAGAAGAAATGACACATTAAGAAGGATTGCGAGAAGCTGCATGGTAAGGGTAATTCAGCTACAAATTCAGGTGAAGTAGACATCGCAGAAAACTTTGTAGGTGATGGAGAACTTTTGACTATTTCTGACGTGGAATCCAAGCCTGACGAGTAGTGAATTTTGGATACAGCTGGTGCGTTTTATATGGGTCCCAATAAGGATTTGTTTGAATCATATGAAACGGTGACGCAATGTGATGTTGTTATGGGAAATAACGAATATTGTCAGGTAGCTGGTATTGGGAAAGTCGGATTGAAGTTGGTGGATGGAACAATCAAAAAACTTTGCTAGATTCGACATGTTCCAAACTTGAAGAAAAATATCATCTCGCTGAGTACCCTGGAATTGAGAGGGTACGCGTTCTCTTGCGTAGGTGGAGTCTTGAAGGTCCAGAAGGGTGTCCGTATTGTATTAGAGGGGCGGAGAAAGTCTTAATTATACATCTTGCAAGGTTGGGCAGAATCAGTGAAGAAATATCAGCATGGGTTTGGTACTATGGTGGATATACAATTTGGTATAGTACCGTTGGGAGTTGGATTTGGGATATATTTTGGAGAATACTACTTTGTCGAGTTTGGGGAATATGGGTAATTCTGCTTTGCCACTACAGTTTGCGGTTCCATTATATTCAACGGCTAGGGAGTGATCCATTGTAAATAGGTACGGGGATGCTGATCTGAATATGCATGCTTTTGAAATTGTTGAAAGTGACAAGTCTAGTCAGGGGACTTCAGTTAAAACATTTAATGGTGATTATGCTACAGGGCGTGCTTCGACCCCGTTTGGAAAATTTTGAATTCGTTGTGAATTTTGGGAACTCGGGGTTGGGTTCATTTGTAATGTGTTTGGATATGGTGGAAGAAGATGAATATTTTTTAGTGTCGGAGAGTTTTGGTTCAAGTTGAAGAGTTTAATGTGTTTTGCTGCAGTCAGACTTATTTTTCAGGTGGAAAAATTTTAGAGCTTCATTTGTTGCACCAAAATTTATGTCAATGTGGAGATTGTTGGGTTTTGTGACCCAAATATGGTCCAAATTGGGTTTAAGGTTTTGCGTTTTGGAGTATTGGGTTTGAAAATGTCAAAATATGGTTCGAGAAAGAAATAAGGTGGATTGACGGAATTGGACGATCGCTCAACTCACGCTCGAGCGAGAGGAGCAAAATTGGAGCAGGAAAGCTGTCGCCCGACTGTAGCTCGGGCCGCGGATATTTTTCCTTCTTTTCTAATTTTACGCGATTTTTGACTAATTTCCATATTTTAGGTTGCTTTTAGGGTTTGGACATCTCTCCTATAAATAGTAGACTCTTCATACAGTTTTGATAGCACATTATTGCAAAAGTTGTATTTATTCTCTCTATTGGTTGTTGTTAATAAAATACTCGATTCCTCTGCCAATTTCTTCTCTCTTTTTTTGTTTTTCTTTTACATCTTGTTTTTGATTAGCAATTGTGCGATTTATATTTCATATCGCGCTATATTACATCCTCAAATTCCTAAAATAGTGTATACTTAGTGTGTGTTTGAGCCACATCATTTTGGAAGAATGTATTTTGAAATAATAGATTAATGGAGAATATGTGGTTGAAAAAGAAGGAAAAATTATTGGTATGATAGAAAATATTATTTTATCGAAAAATGTGTGGTTGAAAATGAGTAGAATAATGAGAATGAAAAAAATAATGTGGGACAAATAAGGGCTAACACCTTAATTGAATTGGTCAAGATCAAATTTGTTTATCAAAGTGCTTCTCCGATTGCTCAACATCTTGTTCTTGATTAGCAATTGTGCGATCTATACTTCATATCGCGTCATATTACATCCTCAAATTTCTAACAAGTGGTATCAGAACCAATGTTCAGAAGTTCCACAGAGCAAGGATTTGATTGTTTGAGGTTTTGAAAATTAATGGCTACCACGAAGTATGATATTCCGCTGTTTGATCGAAGTATAAGATTTTCTTTGTGGCAAGTGAAGATGCGAGCTATATTGGCGCAGATAGATTTGGATGATACTTTGTTGGGATTTGATAAGATGCCCACAACTTGGACAATAGAGGAGAAGCAACGGAAGGATCGCAAGGCACTTTCGTAAATTCATCTTTATCTATCTAACAACATTCTTCAGGACGTCTTGAAGGTGAAGACATCAACTGCATTGTGGTTAAAACTGGAGTAATTGTGCATGACCAAAAGTCTGACCAGTAAATTGCATCTGAAACAGATGTTTTATTCTCATCGCATGGCAAAAGGCAAATCATTGGAAGACCATCTAACTGTGTTTAAGGAGATTGTCGCTGATCTGGAGACGTTAAATGTAAAATATGATGAAGAGGACTTGGCCTTCATCCTGTTGTGCTCGCTGCCTGGTTCGTTTTCATCGTTTCGGGATACGATTCTGTACAGTCGTGACATACTCACCGTTGAAGGCGTGTATGATGCTTTGTTCTCAAATGAGAAGATGAACCATCTGGTCGGAGCTGGTTTCAGAGATGATGAAGCTCTTGTGGTTTGTGGTGATCAGCAAAGAGGCAAGTCGAGAGTGGATTTCAGCAATATGGTCTGTTTTTACTGCAAGAAGAAATAACACATCAAGAAGGATTGCGAGAAGCTACATGGTAAGGGTAATTCAGCTGCAAATTCAGGTGAAGCAGACATCGCAGAGAACTTTGTAGGTGATAGAGAACTTTTGACTATTTCTGACGTGGAATCCAAGCCTGACGAGTAGTGGATTTTGGATACAGCTGGTGCGTTTCATATGAGTCCCAATAAGGATTTGTTTAAATCATATGAAACGGTGACGCAATGTGATTTTATTATGGGAAACAACGAATATTGTCGAGTAGCTGGTATTTGGAAAGTCAGATTGAAGTTGGTGGATGGAACAATGAGAACATTTGGTTAGGTTCGACATGTTCCAGACTTGAAGAAAAATATCATCTCACTGAGTACCCTAGAATCGAGAGGGTACTCGTTCTCTAGCGCAGGTGGAGTCTTGAAGGTCCGGAAGGGTGTCCGTGTTGTATTGGAGGGGCGGAGAAAGTCTCAATTATACATCTTGCAAGGTTGGGCAGAATCAGTGAAGAAACATCAGCACGAGTTTGGTACCATGGTGGATATACAGTTTGGTACAGTACTGTTGGGAGTTGGATTTGGGATATATTTTGGAGAATACTACTCTGTCGAGTTTAGGGAATATGGGTAATTCTGCTTTGCCACCACAGTCTGCGGTTCTATTATATTCAACGGTTAGGGAGTGATCCATTGTAAATAGGTACGGGGATGCTGATCTGAATATGCATGCTTTTGGAGTTGTTGAAAGTGACTAGTCTAGTCAGGGGACTTCAGTTAAAGCATTTAATGGTGATTATGCTACAGACGTGCTTCGACCCTGTTTGGAAAATTTTGAATTCGTTGTGAATTTTGAGAACCCGGGTTGGGTTCATTTGTAATGTGTTTGGATATGGTGGAAGAAGATGAATATTTTTTAGTGTCGGAGAGTTTTGGTTCAAATTGAAGAGTTTAGTGTGTTTTGCTGCAGTCAGACTTATTTTTCAAGTGGAGAAATTTTAGAGCTTCATTCGTTGCACCAAAATTTGTGTCAATGTGGAGGTTGTTGGGTTTTGTGACCCAAATATGGTCAAATTGGGTTTAGGGTTTCGCGTTGTGGAGTATTGTGTTTGAAAATGTCAAAATAGGGTCCAAAAAAGAAATAAGGTGGATTGACGGAACTAGACGGTCGCTCGACTCACGCTCGAGCGAGAGGAGCAAAATTGGAGCAGGAAAGGTGTTGCCCGACTGTCGCTCGGGCCGCGGATATTTTTCCTTCTTTTCTAATTTTACGCGATTTTTTACTAGTTTCCATATTTTAGGTTGCTTTTAGGGTTTGGACATCTCTCCTATAAATAGTAGACTCTTCGTTCAGTTTTGATAGCACATTATTGTAAAAGTTGTATTTATTCTCTCTATTGGTTGTTGTTAATAAAATACTAGGTTCCTCTGCCAATTTTTTCTCTCTTTTTTTTTTGTTTTTCTTTTACATCTTGTTCTTGATTAGCAATTGTGCGATTTATACTTCATATCGCGCCATATTACATCCTCAAATCCCTAACATAGTGTATACTTAGTGTGTATTTGAGCCACATCATTTTGGAAAAATGTATTTTGAAATAGTAGATTAATGGAGAATATGTGGTTGAAAAAGAAGAAAAAAATATTGATGTGATGGAAAATATTATTTTATTGAAGAATGTGTGGTTAAAAATGAGTAGAAGATTAAAAATGATAAAGATAATGTGGATCGAATGGGGGCTTATTATTATATGTTATAATTACTATTAAATTACACAAATTTTATCAAGTTTGAAATTTTCCTAAATAAATAAAATTATAAGTGATTAAAATTAAAACTTTAAATATTATGGTTAGTGATGTTTTACATAAGCAAAAGTCAGAATGGTATGTTGGTTAATAACAGTGTGTATTTTATGGTTTTTTTAAAATTTGAATTCATATTTCAAACACACACATACTTTTGTATAAATTGTTGTGTAGTGTACGGGCCGATCGGGTGACTCCTGGGCTTTATTAAAAATCGGGCAATTCAGATGATTTTTGTCGATTTTATTGGTTCTTAACCGGTTCATATGTTTTCCGATCAAAATGTACAAACTGGCCCGGAACTCTTACCGGTTTGGCGGGTTACGGGCCTACTTGTCCGGGCCAGGTCAATTTTAATAACTATGTATGACACTAATTGATAACAATTAAGAAGTGATGACTCGGAGGAGGAATCAAAAAATAATAATTCAAATAATCGACCGTTAATTTAAATTTGTTTAGATTTTACAATCGAGATGATTGTCACCCTTATTTTAGTTCTTACTCAAAAAGTATGTGAAATAAAGTCATATAAAGATTATGAGCGGTGTTTGATGTGCCATGAACAAGACGTTTCATTATCGATATCAATCAAAAAAATACATGAAATAAAGTTAGATAAAAATTATGAAAGATGCTCTACGTTTCATGAACGGGACGTCTCATGTTCCGTATTGATACCCATTTACAAAAAAAAAAACTAGGGCCCATAATAAAAGCAAAAAATGTAGACAAAATATAAGTGGGGATCATAATACGTCTCTTATCTACATCTATTGTCACTTTGTTACGCTATGTTTGTAAAGCATAAAAGAAAATGGGAGAAAAATTGACTTATCTCGATATCCATATTATTATAAGTATCGTACTTCATCCTTGTTTGGATAAAATAAAAACTAGAGGATGTAACTTTAAGTAATTTAAGTAAATAGAGTGATGACAATTTAAGTAATTTATACACACTTATTCGTCATATAAAATATGCTAGTAAAATATAAATTCTTTATAATAGTGATATTCATATGTCATCTTACCTGAGCATATGAAAATCTTTACTCGATAAGGATCTCGATTGGAGTTCTTAGTAAAAAATATATAAAATAAAATAGACAAAGCTTGTATTTTATTAGGGTAATTAGCACATAGCGTCCTTACCTTCCTCTATTATTGTGGAAAACGTCTGTACCTTTCATTTTTTAAGGTTTTCACCCTTATTTAATCTTTCATAGCTTTTAATTGAGAAAATAGATGAAAATAGCATTTTGCGCAATGAAGATGGAAATAAGGGTGAAAATGTTAAAAAATAAAAGATAATGACATTTTCCACAAGAAACGTGAAATGTAAGGATATTATGTGCTAATTACTCATATTATTATGTCACACATGTCAAACATGCTAGATATTTTATGGATAATATTACTCCTTTCAATTATTGATTCGTATGGACAATAAAAACCATGGCCCAAAATAAAAAGCAACAACTCTAGGTGGGATCATCATTATAGGTCCCCCCCGTCTGTCTATTATTTTCACTGTGTTTGGAAAGCAAAAATGGATGGGAAAGAAAATGAGAGAAATTTGAGCTATCTTGATGTTTGGACGAGCTTAAAAGTCGGAAAAGTCGACTTTTTAGCTGGTTTTGAGTTGGACTAACATGCTAATAGATGCTAGAATCGGGATACATTCAAAATATGAAAAAAAAAAAAAAGGCGTAAAAATTAATCACGATAAAAGAAAGTTCGTTTGGATATGATAAAATAAGAGGACTCAAGTCTGAAAATGAAGGGAAAAAATTTCTATTTGTTGTTCGAGAAAATTGAAGGAAAAATATAAATAAAAGTTAATGTGGGATTTTATTCGTAGTTTTTTTTGAAAAATCACTCCTCGTCTATAATTCAGTCTCGAGTTGTACCCGTACAACATGTAGTTCAACTATAAGTCTTAGATGAGAGGAAACTTGAAAGTTTTTAATTTTTGCATTAAATTAGAAAGCAAGATCTCACTCAATCTTGAAACATGGATTGCTTACACGCCAAAACGCATTTGACTTTCTAGAGTTGAACTCTTTGAGATGAACACTTTCTTTTATTTTATTTTTTTATTTTCTTCATTAATTATAATACAGAACATAGAAATAGCTTTTACAATAGTATAAAATATGATAGCTTTTTATTTTTTATTTTTTTTTCTGTATGAATAAATTGGGTGTGCCTAAATTCTATGCATTTTGTGGATAGATTGGGTGTACCCAAGGGTATTAAATGGGACGAGTTGACCCGTTTACCGTTGGGCTCGGCCCGCGAGCTGTCTCACGCCCGCCTAGTTTTTCTTGGCGAGCTGGCAAGCAGCTAGCATGGACAAACTCGTTGCTCGGTTTGTCGGCTCGTCCCACTTAACACTCTACATGTGCTTGTATTAGTGTGCATTTCATGGATGTGGCTTCTGTTGTTTAATTCCTAATTCTTTATGGGCTGGTTTATAGCCCATTTATACAGCTCCAAATTTTGGGCTTCTATTGTTAGGAATGTGGTCCGAATCCCTGGGAACAGAATGTGCCATATGTGCATAATGTTAAAAAAAACAATTTGAAGGGAAATTGAGAAACATTTTGAAATTTGAATACAAAATTTCTAAAGGAAAAAAGATATAACTACAAGACTTTAAATATGGAATTTGATAACTCAATCTCAACTTTGATAATGAAAAAACCAGAGATTTCATCTAAAGGATTGTATTTGATTAAGAAAGTAACAAAACTATAATTATATTTACCGAGATATCGAGGGTCATGACTTCGAGCACTATTTCTCGATCCAATTTGAAAAATACGTTATCAATTACGACGAATATATCGTGTATATAACAAATAACTTCTGTTCATCATCTTCCTCAAGCCTCAATCAAGAGATTTTTCAAAAAAAGATATTATAGTTGATTGCAAATAGGATTAAATGTTGTTTATTAGTTTCATCCGTAATAATGTGGAATGTCATCATTAACAAAATGCACTTCAAATCACACCAACTTTGAATGGAGTTGTATTCGGGTCACTCATCTCTAATTTGGCATAATCAGGTCACCCAACTTTCATTTTCGTGAAGATGTGATCACTCATTTTAAATTTGATACAATGAGGGTAACCCAACTTGCACATTTGTTCACTTTGTCTATTAAATCAGCCTAACTAACATAATATGTTGACTTGAACGTTAAAATTACTGAAAGTTGACAAGCAAGTACGTGCTTTAAGTTCATATTTTATTAAAATGCATTTTTTAATATGAAAGATATGTATTATTGTTTGACATAGACTTGTATATCAATTCTCTGCTAGTTAACATTCGAATTAACATATCAAGTTTGTTAAACTTACGAGACAATGTACACAATAACCAGATTTATAAGCAAAACCGCACTCAAAAATTAACTCATCGTGTATTTAATAAGATAACATAATTCTCGTAGTGTACTAGATTAACAACTCTTTGGTCATTTGAATGGACTCATACGTATATTTTTGTTTCTATTAACGACAAAATTTATCTGCACTTTTAGAATAACAAATACCTTTTCAGTTGTCTTTTTCTCATTTGCAAATACGAAAGAGAAGTCTGATTTGCCTTCTTCCCATGAAATTTGTCCTTTATTCAATTTTCATCAATTACGTTTATGTTATACTATGATGTTTGATTGTATTAAATAAAAGTTAACTCGATTTCTTTTTCTTAATTATTTTCATTAAAAGATTATTTAACTTTTTTATCATAAATATTTATTAAATGATTGCCACATCAAAATAAGTACGGAATATACGAATTAATAATTATAACAATAAATTTTCCTACAAATAATATCCAAAGAATTAAATCTTTGAAATAAAAAGGAAGTCGTGACAACAAATTAATCGAGTTTAATTGCCCAACAAAAGAAACTTTGATTTTGTGTCCTTGTGCATTACGAAAGATTCCGTCTTAGCTCAACACGTTAGAACGTGAGTATCAAAATAAAAAGTGTAATGGAAAGATCAAAATGATTACGACCTATTTAACAAGTTAAATAAAATCACAAATAGCGTCTTCAAAATAGATAATATGACGAAAGAAAAATAAGTTGGAATATTATTTACGTAGTTCACGTTTGTCTTATACTGCAAAGTAAGCACGCACAAAAATATTTTAAATTGCTAAAGTTACTCGAACAGCCAAAATGGCGAAACCTTTATTGATTAAAATAGGTCACAATATATCAATGGATAAAGAAAGCTAAAACACTCAACTATGCTACATCATGTCTTGCTTCGGAAGGTTGAAAAGGAGGAGTTTTAGTTGTTTTGATGAAAATAATTGCAAACGTGCGACGATAGAATATGAACCAATAAAAAAGTTACGCTTCGAATTTTATTCACTCAACGCATTCTCATTCAATAGAAGTTATACTACTACCTAGATCTAAATGAAAAAGATTTACTTTCTAAAATCATGTTTGAGTGACATTATTTTTTAAAGAATATATTTTAAATAGTATTTTGATGAAAAATATGTGATTAAAAATAAATAAAAAATTAAATTTACGTATAATATTATTTTATTGAAGAATGTGTGATTGAAAATAAGAGAAATAAAAATATATTTGTGTAAAACTTCTTCTTCTCTCTCTCTCTCTTTTATTATTATAAATTATATATTCCTGATACTATTTATTGTGTACTAAACTTAGCCCATGTTTAGCCTTAATTAAGCCCCTTTTTTAAACTCATTTTTTTCTCATTCTTCATTTCAATCACACATTCTATCAATAAAATAATATTACACATAAACTCAAAAAATTTTCTTACTTTTTAACCACACAATCTTCCATCAATCACTATTTAAAAAAAAAAAAAATTCACCCAAAATGAGTGTCAAACAGGGGCTAAAATTTTAATACATTTTTATATGCCCTTGTTTAACACCCATTTTAGGGTAAGAATTTGATTTGAAATAGAGATTGAAGGAAGAATGTGTAATTAAAAAGTAAGGATAATTTTGGGTTTATGTGTAATATTATTTTATTGATAGAATGTGTGGTTGAAATGAAGAATGAAAAAAAAAGATGTCAAACAAGGGCTATATCTTCTTTTCAATTACATATTTTTTAATAAAATAATATTACATGTAAATTAAAAAAAAAATCTTCTTTTTTAACTACACATTCTCCCAAAAATTACTATTCCAAAATACATTATTTCCAAAAAATGGCCTAACAAGCTCTAGTTGACCTAAAAAATTGGGATGTAAAAAAATCAGTTCAACCCGATACCGTGGGACCTCGTGTCTAATGGGCTAGAGATTGCCCACCTAATTGGATAAACGAAACATAAATCATTGCCCCGAAACGGGTACGAGTTGGGTACGGAAAATATAGTTTCCGCCCCGCTATCTGTCTCGTTTAACGTTAATTTTAAATTTAAGTTTTTTTATCAAATGAAAAAAAAAATTATCATCATTTTTTTAAAGAGAACATAAGTTGTTCTTAACATATTAGGAAAAATTAATAATATTTTACTAACTAAAGATATAATAAATAAATAAATGGGGCGAGAGAACTAAAAATATAAATAAATAAAATAGGAAAAAAATAAATGATCCCACTCCACCCCGTCCTGCTTTAATTGAGCATGGAAATTGGGTAAGATGACAAAAATACTTAACGAAACGAAAGTAGAAATGATCGATTCGTCTCATGCCCGCGCCGTTGCATTGCATACTAAAAAAACTAAAAAAATATGATGGAGATAGCTAAAAAGGGACTCCAAGCAAGGCAATAATGGCCACATCCACGAAGGAATAAAAATAGAAATGGAACATATCAATGATTAATGAATAGAATAAACCTAACAAATTTATCTTTTTGCAGGCTCAATTTGCATACCTAAACTCAGATTTAGAAACATTTAATTTTACCAATTGTAAAAACCTTATTAATTAATCTTAATTATCTCTAGACTATCAACTATAAGAATGAGCCTTTGTCTTTCTCTGCAATCTGCATTTACGCAATCTCTCTAAAACTATCTAAATCCTCGTCCCTTCTGATCTCACGCCTCCCTTTTTTTCTTCGAGAAAATCTACTCTTCCAAGTAAGTTATTTTGCTTATAATCAATTATTTTCAGTCTATTCTAATAAAAACGGTATAAATTTAAAGAATCTTGTCGTTTTTTCTTGTTTGATAGTATTTCTATTCAATCGGCTAGTGGGATTTGAAATTAATTACGGGTTCTTCTCAATGATTTCAAATGCAAGAATCTTCGATCTGTATTTTCATATTTAATTATTTTCTCGTTTTTTTTTTTTTGGTCTGGTAAATTTTAACATGCATATTTCTTGAATACATCGCATATATTATAGTATTTTGTGTTGCATGAAATCATAAATATAGCATATGTTCATATTTTGTGCGTTGTAATTGCATCACTAATTATGATCTTGTTAAGGTAATTTTCTTGCTTTAATTGTATTTTTATGGGTGTATTTTCAGGTATACACACTTGGGGTTTTTTAAGGAGCTTTTGTTAGGTAGATTACCAGTTTTGTACAGAGAAAAACTGTAGATGAAATAGAAAAGATTGGGGGTAAACCCGGAATTGTTTTGCTTTGAAAATCAAGATTTGGGTAAGATTCCCAATTGTGGAAAAGAGTTGGATGCCCAGATTCATTATATAGTTCAAATTGGAACATTGATGTAAAGTTTGCTTTTACTTAAACAAATGGATTTGCACAGTTATCCTCGAGGGGAAAATGGGAGATTGGAACAAATACTTAATCAGTTTTTCTTGAAAAGCTTACACATGATATTGGATTCGAGGGTTCCTGCCATTCGGCCATCTAGTCGCTATGGGGAAGTAAAAAAGAGTGATAAATGGTTCAATTTGGTATTAGGAGATCGTCCTTCAGCCATGGATAACTTGAGTTTCTGGAATCGAAGTTTTATGGAACCCATGGTTATTGATATTATACTCGTTCAAGAATCACTAAAGTCTTCATTGGAGCATAGTTCAATTACTACTTCAGGGTCGGAGATGGTAACGGACACAGTTATAGAGAGGTGGGTTATTCAGCACGAGCATCGAAGGTCAGTAGCTCATCCAATCAGCGAAGCCTTTTACAAGAAGACATACAAGAAATCAATATTACTCTTACGCTCCATTTATTCAATGTTGAGACTCCTTCCGGCATATAAGGCTTTTCGTAAACGAGGTTCAAGTCAGAATTGTGATTTTGATATCAATTACAAGGTCTGTACATACGCTATTCCATTTTCAAGGGTGGAGGATGAGTTGATGAAGAGACATAATTTCATTCCAATTGACACCCAACAAGGTGCCGTTTCTGTATCTTTGACTTATCGTAAGGATCTGTCTGATTTCAACCTGGATGCTTTTGTATCTTTTCCCTCAGAGATCATTACAGATTATGTTGGCAGCCCACTTACCGAGCCTATCAGACCATTCCCTACTTCATCTGAGAAGGGTGTCCGTGCTACGTCCTTCCCCATAAGAGGGAGTCAACCGACTTCTTCATCTGCGTTTCAACGACGACACAGCTGGACAAGTGGGATCCATGGGGACTCTTCTTCACAAAAAAATCAACTGTCTAGTGGATCTCCACCTCTATACCGGTCACCATACGAGTTCTCGTCTTCGCCTACTGACGTATACAGCCATAGGATTCAAAACCAAAGATCACCAGCTTATCAGAAAGCAGCAATTGATGATTTACTTTCTCCTCCTTTTTCGCCTTCTCCTTCCCCGTCTCCCCCTACATACTTTTCTAGCGGGAATCCCGTGCATAGTCGTATGCGTTCAGAAACTTCTCCCATGAGTATTCCACATCCGATGATGGGAAGAAGTCCAAGATATCTTTCTCCTAATCTATCAGATCCAAACAGGCATTCTCTTCCGCCTCTATCTCCTAGGAGCACAAAAAATGATCCTTCGTCCCATGATTCCTCATCTGGAATTAGATCAATAAGGAAATCAGATTCACTGAGGACTGGAGAGCCAAGTCCTGGGCTAACAAACCTCGGTCCAAGGGTAGGCTCTTTTTGAGATTGAATTCTTTTAATTTCTCTTGTTATTTTTGACTAGCTGTATGCTCATTAAATGTGCTAGGTTGTTCACATTTTGTACTTATATCCTAGGTGTCAAGAGATACCAAAGAAGATTCTGGACGATTTTCAGGTCCTTTATCTTCAAGTAGTTCTCCACGTGTTGGATTCTCGAGAAGCTCCAGCAGATTGTCTTTCCAGGATGATTTTGGCGATGGCGATTTCACCTATCCATTTATTGTTGATGACGTCGACCCTCCTGATTTCCAAACCAGGTAATCATGCATATGATGTACACGTAGCACACTTGTTTGGTACTATTAAGTTTTTCGCAGAATGACTTTGCAGTACACCTGTAAAAGTAAAGTATTCCCCCACCGCCTCCCCCATCCCCAAAATTGGCTGCCTCCTTTGAAGATTTTATGGAGCAAATTAATACCAGTTATACCTTGATTGATGCTGAAATAGAAAATTATCTTGTTCAACTCAGGTACATGGTATATAGTTACTTTCAGTTCATCAAAACAAGAATTGTTCACAATGTTAATATAGGCTAGGGCTTTGAGATTTTCCATATTGTATAAAAT
>CAIGRB010113956.1:99236-143624 GCA_903798255.1 Fraxinus quadrangulata
ATAAAAAAAAAAAAAAAATTTATCTTGCATGTTTTATTGGGGTGAGCTTGCATTATGATGTGGAAGCCGTTTGACCATATCGAATCTATCGGGAACTTTTCCAAGTTGCATTTCAGAAATCTGTTAAAAATCGACTTTGTAGATGGAAAACGGATGCAGCAGTAGAGTATGATGTTATCATGAAGGATATACCATAATATCATTACTTATTTGTGTACGAAAAAATGTTTATGTCTATACAGTTGACATCTTTTAATCAGTATCGTTTAGATACAAAGGAATTTAGATTTGAAAAATTTTATATTAATTTTTTCTATCAAAAAATCATTTACATCCTTAAGGCTAGAAATGGTTTTGTGAAGTGTAGTAATCACTTTTACATGATATTACAGATCAATGTCTGCTTAAAATATTTTTGCTTTAATCATCAAATATTTTTGCTTCAAAGTTCGGTAATAAAGACGGACATTTGTTGATCGGTTCCTTTGTCATAGAGGTGTTGCTTCCATAGGAACCAGACATCTGTTCTATCTTGGAATCAAGTTGCTCAAAATTTTCAGTTGTACATCAACCTGTCGCCGCCTTCCTCATAGAGGCCGCCGGGTTGACCTTGAAGGCCAAATGTATTAGAGGGTGCAAATTTTTCTTAAGGAGACAAATTGAAGTTTGTTGGGTTTGAATTTCGTTAAGGTTAATTTAATTTCCAATCGCAATATACTTCCTAGTATTCTAGGATCCACACATAACCCTAGAGATTATTAATGCCATTAATTTGGTACTGAGTCTTGCGTGAGTCCTGAATATCGTGATTCTTCTGCCACTAAATATAAGCGAGCATCCATATTTTTATTCCTCTATGCTATGTGTAAGTGTTACTCTAAAAGGTTCTGTAAACTGTCTAACTAGTTGGTGCACATAATTGTGACCTATATGATACGTAATTAGACATACCATCTGATGAATTCGATTTTGATGAAAGCTGAGTATGAGGTTGTTACCTTTTCTCCAATTGCGTCCTGTATGATAGACATGTGGGTGCTAATTCCACCGATTATTTTCCCGCTCGTTAAATCTGTATCAAATGCCCCAATCTCCTGGCTGAGGACAGATTTTAGAAATTCTAATCTTAAACGTGATACTTGTCTTTCACTTGCATACATCCAGCATCCTATCTCTGCATTTGAGGGGAGTGGTGTATTTAGAACTGAAATTTCGCTGCTTCATCTATATTCCTACGATGCCATATTTATAGCGAGTACTTTTTTCTGATTGTTGGATCCATTGAGTTTTGAATAGTTATTGCAGTTAGCTAACTGTCTTTAGTTGACAGTTGACACTATCATTTTTAGTAGGGACGATTGAATAGTACTTGACAATATTAAGAAAGAGAAAACGTAAAATCTTATTTATTCTAGTGTTACCAAGTATTCCTGCAGGAAATGTGGCAATAGCCATATACCACACATAGGGCACAACCTGATGAAGCAAAAGGATTTTAACATTTTAGTTACTATTTGATGATACGTATAATATGAATAATTGCACATGAACTCTTTGTGTGTTCAGTTTCATATAATATACCTTGTTAAGAGCTTCAACCATATCATCAGTATTGTTGGTGTTGTTACCATAAGCATTAAGGGCTTTACCCAGCAGCATATACCCAACAGGTTGGGCAATGCCGTGGACAATGGAACCCAAGGTACCAAGAGCCATCAGTGTCCAATCTATCGCATCCGCCTGACTCAAAAGTTTATGAAAGGGCAAAGCTTGAGTGGTAACAGGCTTCTTTCCCTCATCTGTTTCATCCGTATAATCATCTACAATCTGCATTTTCTTTTTTGAAAATCGGTATGCAGAAGTTCTTTAACAATGTGATTATATGTCTCATTTTTGAAGTTTCATTTATTACAATGCTAATGAGGAATATTTGCTGGATATGCCTTGGTATTCAAATATAAAACTGATTAGCTTGAAAGTAGCGTTTGTTCGTCTTTGGTTTAATCCAAGTATGATGTTACTGGTTTGCAGAAGGACATGAAGTTGAAAACACAGACTTGAATATGTTATTCAGGGCATATTAAATTTGTGTTGATCAACTTTCAGAGATTTGGTCTTCTCTCATTATTACAACACAAGTTTGTGTTAACAGTTCTTGTTCATGAATTCTCTATCCTTAAACCAAACAGTCTTAAACTTCTCGAATGATTCCTCTTTGAGATTCGGGTGTTTCGGCTAGAAAGTGAACATGTCATCAGGTTATATGGGACTTTGTCTTGATGCAAAATTTTGTAGATTTTTGATTCCTAGCATTCGGCTTTCGGCATTGCCAATGAGAATGGTATATACTGGAATTTGGTGTCACATCCACAGTAGTTGGCTTTTGGGTTTTTGTCTGGATATAAATTAAACATCAGAATGAAGATTTGTAACTCTTAGTTAGTGACTATGTCTAGTGTAGCTACTAGAGGCGAGAACGAACTTTCACGTCCAAATTTTCTTTTGCTCGTACACGAATAAAGAAACACCCACTTTCACATTGTTTCAGTTAGATTATTACGTGGTTTATTCGAATATTAAATTGTACAAATTATTAAACTTTGTGAATTTACAAATTAAAGGCAATAAAAAACACAATGATATCTTAGAGTCGTATACTTGTTGCTTTTGTACTATTCCTTATTTTTCTTTTTACTTGTGTGCGTGTGTATTTTTTTCAAGGTGAATCTATTAGCTATTGGATGACTCAGAAGATAGCTTACGGGTTCTTTATTTATTTAAGTATTTTAGATTAATTAATCAAATTAAAATTTTAGCTATTGACACATTGAACATCGACTATAGCTAAACTTCTGAAGTCTGAAACTTTGTTATCAAAACAATCATCATCCATTCCTCATTCTTTCGATTTTTTTTTTTAATTACCTCGTTGTTTTTAATAAGATTCAAAATTCGAATGTTCTTAAACTCGATAAACCTAAAATGAAACTCGTAGCAGACATGACCATATGGGATCTGTTGTCACCTGTCATGGGGCTTTCGTTACTATAATTTATTAAAATAAATTATTAATAAACATGAAATAATTGATAAGCTTAAAAATGCCCAGTCAATATTTCCTGTATCATTTAATATTTAAGGTTAGGTGGCTGTTGAAGGGTGAACTAAATGACCAAAATTTACAGCTTGGACAGAACTATTACATGTAGTGGTTAACTGCTGAGAGCAGCTCTAATCGTTGTGTAAAATAGATATAAATTGTGATTTATATCTTCAAAGTGATCGAAAACATGGAGAGATGAGAGATGCAAAAAAAAAAAAAAAAAAAAGTGAATTTAAATATTTTCATTATAGCAAAATTTAAATTTAGATTCATGAATATAAATGAGGATAGAAAAGTAATTTTGGAGATAACAATTTATAACGAATTATACACCACCATTAGATATGCTTTAACAATAGAATTTTACGTATAAAAAAAAAAGCTAACTTTTTGTTTTTTTAATTGAATTGTTCTTATTTACTATTAGCTTCTATTCTAAAAAAAAAAATTCATTTTTTTTCAAACTCATTTTCAATCACATTCTTTTAATAAAATAATTTTACACGTAAAATTAAATTTTTTTTCAACTTTTTAACCACATATTCTTTAAAAAAAAAAATCACTAATATAAAACATATTCTACCAAAAAATGGATCTTAAATAACCCATAGGTAAAGTCTCCTTAAATTAGGATGGGTTTCTCAACTTTCAAAATTAAGGTTTGAGACGTATTTAAATTAATGAATTTGGGTCCTTGTGTGATAAAAATTATCAAATTGAATGTTAAAATTGCATGCGACTTTAAGATAGTATTTTGATATAAATGTTAAGTAGTTTGATGATTTTGTCTTCTAGTTGTGAAGTCATGAAAGTTGAGTGCAAGGCTTTGGTCACATGGGGGAACAAATTCACAGATTTAAAAGATTGAGATCCAAAACCTCACATTTGAATATTTTGGACGCATTATCGCACTACGCAAAGGATTGTCGAGCCGACGTTAAAAATGAATAAGGATGACAAAATGTACTGACGGATCTAGGGGGTTGAATTTTAATTTTTTTTATGTATTAGTTCGACTTGTAATTCGATCCTGAATCCAACAAAATGAATGCCCGATCAGAATTACCCTGCCTTCATACATGTTGGATTTAGGCTCATTACGAACTTGACTAGCCCCTTTCAAAATATGGTCCAAACCTAATTGGTTTGACTTCACTTTTTATTCAAGCACGTTTCAGTTCGATTACAAGCTTAAATTAACTCGTTTAAAAATGTGGTCTGAATTTATGAATTGACTTTCAAAGCTATGGACTGGATGAGATCAACATGTGGACTTGTAATGTTATGGGTTGGGCTAGGTTAGGCCAAACGAAGTGGAAATTACATAAATCCAAATGTTTACATTTCAAAGTGAAAAAATAAGGGTAAAGATTTTTTAATCAAAATTCAGGTATTGAATTAATAATTAAATATTATACCCATCCAAACCCTAGTTTTATTTCATCTCTCCATTCCCTCTCTTCATTTTTCCTCCTCTTCTCCCTCTTCATTTCTCTCTCTCCGACAATAGACGACCGAGTTAAACTCCGGCAATCGGCAATGAAGGAGATGCGTCGGCCAACACTGTTGAAAACAACTTTCTGTTTTTTGATCTGCCCTCTCTCTCTCTCTCTCTCTCTCTCTCATTTTCTCTCCCTTCTGTTTCTTTGACGCGGAGGTGTGGTGGTGATGGCTGTAGCTTTTGTGTTGAATATGGCGTCTCTTTACAGTGCTCGTGTGCGTCGACGACAGGCGCAGCATCGGCCACCGTGCGCGATGCACAACACCTCCCTCATCGTCAACAGCGACGCTCTCGCCATCGTCATTTTTTTTTCCTTTTCTGCATATTTTTTTGATTGGTATGGTAGTGGCGGTGGTGCGGTGGTTTGGGGATTTTTCGCATGGTGGTTAGACTTTTTTTTGGATGTGGTAGTGGTAGTATTGGAAGAAATCCCCGATTTTAGCAGGTGGTGGTTGATTGAAGTTGCAGGTGGAGGTAGAGGTGGAGGTGGTGTGTGGTGTTGGAGCAGGCATTTGTGGGGGTGGCGACATCGATGTACGTGATAGTTATGGCATCGTTTTCGGCGACGACGATGGTGTGTTTCGTTTGTTGGTGACAATTGTACGTTTCTGTGGTAGTGGTGGTTGTGGTGGCGATGGTGGTGTTGATGGGATAATGTTTGTGACCAATTATTTGGTTAATTTGTGACCAAGTATTGGTGGTGGGGTGTTTGGTGTGTGTGATCAACTATTTGATTTATTATGACTAATTATTAAACTGTGATCTTAAAATTTGATAATTTGTGACCAACAATTTGAAAATATGTGATCAATAAATAAATTGTGACCTATAATTTTTTTGATTTGTGACAAATGAAATAAATTGTGATGTATAAAATTTTTGATTTGCGATCTCGAAATAATTTGTGATCAATTAATTTAATAATATGTGATCAATAAATAAGCTATGACCTATACTTATGTACATGTGATCATTAATTATATAATTGTGAATTTATTATATTTAAATAATAATTATATTTAATTAATTAACTAAATAACTGAGTTTTGCATTTTTTAAACTTAATACCTAATTTTTGCAATTGTAAAACTTAATATCTGATTTGTGAACTCTTCCCCGAAACCAATGTATTGTTCTTTCTTAAGATTTATAGGTAAATTCATATTGTCGTAATTGAAATTAGAATTAAGATTAGAAAAATAGAATAGTACTATTGCCCTAGATATTGTTAGACCGACTACAGAATGCAATTAATTAATTAATAATGGTGGTAGCTTTCAGATAGTAATTCCAAAATAATAAAGTAACTTACAATCAACTTTGGTCCCCCCCAACATTATTGTTTGTATCATAATTCATTGAAAAATGGACGGTGTAGATTGAAGGAACTGGAGCAACAGTATAAATCTGCTTGAGGGTCATATATTTGCACAGATAACACGTCTTTTCGTGAAGCTTGAGAAAAACGTGTTGATGGTATAATTAAGCCGCTGTTTGTCTACCACTATTTTAAAAAATTGTTTGTTACAGTAAGATTCTCCATTACACATTCATTCAATAAAATATTCTACACTCAAACCAATAAAATTATTTTATTTTTCAACCACACATTCTTAACAAAAAAAAAAAATATTCATTACTCTATTTTTCTCTCAATAATGGAAGACAAACACACCCTAAAAATCTTGACATTAGGGTACTTGTAATACTCTATGTTATATAAAATTAGACGGGATTTATAAATATATTGAGCTAGGAAATTTTATACAAATTCTAATATAATGAAATTTCACATTTAGAGCTTATTTGTTTCTCATTATTGGAAGAAGAATGAAGTTTTGAATAATTTTTTTGAAGAATGTGTGGTTGAAATTTAAAGTAACTTTATTGATTTGTGTGTAGAATATTTTATCAGGTGAATGTATGGTGAAGAATCTTACTATAGCAAACAGAATTTTAGATTAATGGTAGACAAACAGGAGCTTACAATACAGTGTATGTATGTCACAGATATATACCTTCAGTCTCGATCTAAAACTACGAATTTTGGAGACTAGTATTTCAACGTATCGATTTGCGATATATCAATAAAGTTTAAATTATTCAGTTCTAAACATTAATAATTTTTAGAATTTTTTAGGTCAACGGTTCTTGTTAAAATAATAAATATAAATGTTGATTTCTACCTAACTTTTAATTGAGTTTACTAGGCCCACACAGTTTTTTGAGGTACAATATAATAGTTATTTTTCCTTTTTTCTATTCGCTAGCTGCGTTATTATTATAGTTGTTGTTATTATTATTATTTGTAATAACTATTAAATATATTGTACTCAAACAGAAACTGAAAAATGAAAATATAAAATTCATTTAGTTCTTTTGATATGACATAAAAATAGTATTAAGAGATTCCAAATACTAATTTTAATTTACAGTAAAAAAACGAGAGGCGTAACTTTTTAAATAAATCGTGAGAATCTTTTGAAGGTAAATTTCAATAACTAAATTAAATATTTCTTTTTTCTAACTTTCTAAACTGATTTGGATAGTAATTGCGATCATCGAAGTCTTGAAATTGCTCATTTTAAAGTAAATAAACGCGTTAATTATATGTGAATCCATAATTTTTTTAAAATTTTAATTATATATATTTTTTAAAAATTTATTTTTCACAAAATTACAGCTCAAAATTAACTTCATACATCCCATCAAAAGTGTTTTGTCTTGAAATAGCAAAATGGGCCCCCATAGCTTGTACATCACGTGCAAGTTGTAATAATAAGCAGTAATGGCAAATTTTGTTGTATCTATTCTAGGTCCGTCCACTGAATCACTGATGCTCAAGATTCTCGTTTCCACACACTATTAAACGCTCTTTTACAAGTAGGTAGAAAAAACCACACTACTCGTTCAGATAAGGCTCCCCATCTGGTTCAACTACTTGTGTGTGTGTGTGTGTGTGTGTGTGAAGGCTAGAAATGGAAGGAGAAGAGCAGAAATGGGAGCAAGAAGAGGTTGAAGAAGAAGAGGAGTCTACACTGCTAGCGAGGAAATCAAGAACTGAAACTGAAGTGAGCATTAATGTGAGTTCTGAGAATAATAGGCATGAAATTCAGCATGAAAATGGAGCTGACAGTGGTAAGTTAACTGTTGAAGATGAGCAAAAACTGGAGGATTTTGATGGGATTCTTGAAGAGGAAAATGGGAAGGAAAAATCAGACAATTGTGTTTATTATGATAAAGATGAAGGTACAATATCTTGGTTTATGTTTTCTTACATTCTTGGACTCTTTTATTGGTTTCTCAATCTTTGTTTAATTAATAGTGATGTGGAGAAAAAGTCAAGGATTACGCAAATAAAACTACAACCTTAAACCCACTTCATATATACCTGTCTGAAAAATAAAAGTGCAAAGGGCCCCTCTTTTTTCGTTCTTCCCAATAATTCATTTTATCATTGTATATCTACCATTATATTTATGTTTTGTATCATTGGTTAATAATTGTGAAAGATTTCACTAGAAGCACCAACAAAGTTGAATTGTTGTGCAATTAGTGAAAGAAGGTCACAATTCACACAGTAAAGTATATGGGCTGAGGTAATTGATGTCAGTTTATACTAAATTTAGAGAGTAGATCTAGGAGGTGGAACTGTATAATTTGCATTGCCCTGAACACTATAACCCTATAGAAAAGCCCATGGTACCGGAGTTTTAAGCTCGGCCCTCTGTAAGAGTGTTTCCCATACAGCTAAATTTTGTATTGACTAATGCAACCTGTGGAAAGTCACCATTTTTTTTTAAGAAATACAAGCAGCATTTCAGAAATTTTTAATCTATTCAAGCCAATTGTGGAGAAATTAAGAGAAGGACGACTGAGAGAGTTTTGGACGTGTTTACCTAAAGAGATTTTCATTGAGCGACACAATCTCGGTAGAATAAGGTCGACGATAACTAACATGGTTTCATAAGAATCTAGATGCTCTAGATCTTCTAAGTAAACCTAAACCTATAAAGGATTTGCGTGGCTGATCCAAAATTTATCAGGAACTAGACCTAGTTTGTTGTTGTTGCTAATCTAAGTTGTTTCAATATCTGAGATTTTTTTGCTGCTGTTATTATGGTTTTCGTTGAATTTGACCTGTGGAACATTCTTCTTGACGTGTCTCTTCCTTATTACTCTAAAGAGAGAAAGAAAGAAAACATTCCTTCTGCTGGTACTCTCCCAACTTTGTTTAGATTATAATTAAAGATTAGTACTGACTATTCAACCTTTTAGACAGTTACTTTCATTAGTTACATATGAATTAGGCACTATATGCAATTGTGTTAATTGCTGTCACTTCTCTTTTCTGTAACTGAAGGAATATGGAAATGTCGAATCTGCTATTGGACCTACCAAAGTGGAACTTTATGTGTTGACCGTATTCAGATCAATAGTGGGCACTTGCATAAGCTGATGAATGACAAAATTTTAAACCAATTCAATGGTGAAACTGAAGGTCAGTAGACATTAGTAGAATCTACTATGTTCTAAATTAATTGAAAAATTATGCACACAAAGAAATTAAGGCTCTGCTTCTTGTATTTCAATTTAAAGATGTTCACCTTATCCACATCCGAATGAATGGAGTAGCAAAAATGGATTCACGTGGTCATTGATCCAAATTTTTAGGGAATAACACTTAATTTGTTGACTTTTGTGCTTGCGAGAAGACACTAGTACATAATGATGAACTATAGTTTCTCCATTGGTTCTGGCTAATGATATGGTTATTTTTGTGTTCACATCCACAGTTCTGAATGCCCTAATAGAATATAGATGTAACAAATTTACTCCTCTGACCTTTTTCTTTTGTTTAAATTTTCCAATCTCTACCTTTGCATGCAAGTTAATGGCAAAGCAATTTTCCAAATTGATAACTGCGTTCTATTGTAGATTTGCTGCTGAAGTTTCACATTTAACCATAAATTTAGCAATGAGAGGTTTACTTGGCATATGATTTTAGGTGTTGAATTTACTTCCAATCATTCTGGAGAACAGCATATCAAGAAAAATCCTCAACACAGCATACTAGACATCTCATCACAAAAAATTGTTGCTCAGAACAATTCTACTTCCACACTAAACAGTCAACATGAAGGACATCTCGAGGATAATATTTCGTCGATTTCAAGTCTTCGATCTTCTGAAAATAACGAGTCTTCAAAAGAAATAGTAAATGTGGAAATTGATCCGGCTATTGGGGATGAACTGGAATTGACGGAATTAGAGGTTGAAAGGGTATTACAGAAGCAGACCACACATGATTTATACTGTCCTAATTGCAATTCTTGTATAACTAGAAGGGTTATTCTTCGTAAAAGAAAACGCTATATTCAAGTTTCCGATGAAGAGGCTAAGCGTAACAAATTAGAAAGCGAAGCCAACTCCAAGGTGGTTACTGGCATCGTGCAGGAAACCCAGGATCAAGTTCATCCTACGGATGATATTGGCGTCGATAGTTTTCCATCACCAAACGCAGATGATAATGATCGCGATAGAGAGCCTGAAATATTCAGATGCTTATCATGCTTCAGTTTTTTCATTCCAACAAGTAAGAATTTTTCAGTGTCAACTAAGTTGTGCATCGTGATCTTAGGGCATGTTTGATGCAGAATACTGGATAGTTCTGTCCAATACAATGGACAAGATTTTAAATTATTGTTCTTCCTTAATTGTGCTCAATCCCATCTAGTACCATATACCAAGCATGCCTTTATATTTGCTATACTTTTGAGATCGGATATCATAGATGCCGTATTTTGATAATTTCTTCAGAGTGATGTAGTATAGGTGCTGACTCACATTTTATTATCTCTTATCTTGAGTCAAATATATTGCTATCACATTACAATAAAGCTTATGCTAAACCACTCCTTTATTTCTTCCTCCTCCTAATAGCCTTTATTAAACAATGTTCCTTTCATATTTCCAGTAAGTGGAATTCAACTTTTCCGTGAAAGATATTATCATATATTCATTCAGAAACTTAATTTTTCTTTTTAATATTCAGGGAATGGATTTAAGCTGTTCGGTAGATTCAGAGAGAAAAACATGAAAGAGCACGTCCAGGATGTACAAGTATCAAGTGTGAAAAAGAACTGGTTTCCCTCCATTTTTGCGTCTATTAGGCCGGAGACGTCAGTTGAACAAGGTAATTTTTATGTAACCCAGTCAACTGTCTAAATCACGGGGGTACTACATCTTTGTGGTGCATTTGAAGTCTGGATGTTTCCTATTCTATAGCATGTCTGGAGAAAATGTCATTTGCTTATAATTTTTGCTGGGCAGAGGGAATATGGATCAATGTAGATAATGTCATTTATTATTTGATCGAGATCTCTAGAGCATAGATTGAAATGTTGTTCCCAGGGTGTGTGGTCAAGCTTGGCTGTTGAACCATCAATTGGAAAGTTCACTAGTATGAATGGACGGGGGCATTGGCTATTTGGCATAAAAGAAAAGGGACAGAGAGGGAGGAGCATAGATTGAAATGTTGTGCCCAGGGTGTGTGGTCAAGCTTGGCTGTTGAACCATCAATTGGAAAGTTCACTAGTATGACTGGAAGGGGGCATTGGCTAATGTACTTTTGGCATAAAAGAAAGAGAGAGAGAGAGAGAGAGAGAGAGAGAGAGAGAGGAGAAAAAGGAAAATTTGTTGTATATATGTTCAAAAGACTCATCTGAGCTGTATAGCTTGTTTAGTATGGAGGACTGGATAATGCTCAACAGTAACAAGAAAGTAAAAGAAGCTTAAATCTCATCCATTATAGTGTCCACCTGTTTGATATACACACCAAACATACATTATATAAAATTTTGTAAAGAGATATCTCAATTGAATAGTACTATGTTTCTAGAACTCAACTGATGCTGTTGTACAGGAAGTAGACTTGGACAAGAAGTGGGAAATGTTGATGGTGGACTTATGTCGTCCTCTAACTTGGGTGATCAATCCAATCAATCCTCATCAGACCAAAAAGCATCCACTCCTGGTCGTGTTTCTGAAGAACATGTAGGTACTGTCGAGACTAACAAATCTGTGGAAGGTAATGCTAAGATTGTATCTTCTCCAAGGCAAGGACATTCTTTAAATAGCATGGGTGTAATTGGCACAGGAGATAATTATCCACTGCTGCAGAAGATAGGTAAGGGTACCAAATTCTACCATTTCTTTGGAAGCTGAAATTAGATCTCGTACATGCAAACTGTGTTTGAGCCTTGAGAAAATATGTGGAGCCTGTTTTCCAATGTTGTTGCTGGTGATTATATTACTGACCATACTTTCAAGATTGTTTTTCTCTCCGTGGCACCTTTTCTTGATACATTTCTATTTTATGTTTTGTCTTCTCTTTACAACAACATTCCTTTCACCCTGGCGTAACAGATTCCACGGTCAAACACTTGGAAGCGTATACAAGTGATCAGTTAAAAGAATCAAAGTTAACCAAAGAAGTTCAAGCCAACTGTGAAAGAGATCTATCAGTAACAACAACTCCTAATGAGACACAACCCACTAATGGAGAATCTGTAGAGAACGGTACCTTACTTTCTCCAAATGGTGGATTAAAGTTACTAATTTCTTCAAGCAAGGAATCGGTGACTCTTGAGAGAATAGAGAATGGCCAAATGACCAATACAATAACAGAAAAAGGAAGTGCAGGTAGAAAAACATCCAGCCCTTTCAAATTTTAAAAAAGACGGCCTTTTTCCTTCCAAAATCCAAGAGGCATTGCTATAAGAATATTCATTCCCTAATTTTATTTTTCTCCAGTAAAGAGATTTGGTATAAAACTTGAAAACAATTCTATAAAATTACGTCTATATTTCATTTTCATCGGAGTAATGATAACTGATGGTTCATCAGCAGATGAGGATTCTGTCCTGTCGTAGACAACAAAAGTTTCAGTGCTTACAGAATCAGATGTGGATAGCAAAATGAACGTATCAGTAGATACTCCACATGAATATGAGCAACATGTTGAAGCTGCATTTCTAACTAGATCTGTTGTTGAAACCAAAAATGAAAATTTCACAAGTGAAAACGGTATATGATCAGTCTTTTTGTCGGTTCACTATTAAATATCTGTTGTGAAATTCCCAAATTTTCTTATGTACTCTATCATCCTGGTTTTTGACACGGATACTTTATAGAAGGATTATGTTGCCTTGAATTGACAGGTGGAGCCTATCCTACTGAAGTTTCTCCTTTCCCAGCAGACAACTAACTAAAACGGTTGACTTATGTCATAAAAAGTGATGGAAATTTAATAAACGAACTCTCAAGAATATCTTCAAGTTTATATGATGGTCAATTCCTTCATGCTAATTTTGCCCCCACCTTGCAGTTATTATTCTTAAAACAGTAACATCTTCTTAGGTCAAGAAAACTTGCTCAAATAACAAGGCAAAAATCTCTCTTCTTATGGACTTCTTTTACCAGATATATAACTTATTTCCTTTATCCAGATAACATCGTCTGCTCAATCAATAGAACGACCTCATAGTTTTAAGACGGCATATTCACTGGTCTCACACTTATCCATCAAGTTTTTTGTCATGTACATTTTGATGCAGGCTCACATACAGTACTAACTATAGATGCGCCACCAATAGAAGCAGCTGCTTCCCAAAGTACACGAGATATAATCCCTTCTGCAGAAACACAAAGTGCATTGCATTCGGGGACTCAAATCTGTGCTGTTGATCGTGAAACCGAAACAAGAAAAGCTTATGAAATTGAAGTGATTAAGAGCATAGTATATGGTGGACTAGCTGAATCAATTACTAGCTTAAGTGTTGTGTCATCTGCAGCCGGGGGTGATACTGCCACATGTAAGTGTTCTTCAAATCTTTTTTATCGACTGCTGGAACAATATGAAGTAATGTGTTCTCTCACAACATATTTGGTACACAGTACTAGACAATAGTGCATAGTATAATAAACTAACAAACTTTTAACCTGCTTTCCTTTATTGTTCGAGTTGACTCGTCCAATCTTAACCATCTCTACATTTCTGGTCGACCTTTCTTCGTGTCTGCAGTGAATGTTATAGCTCTGGGATTGGCAAATCTGATTGGTGGACTTTTCATCATCATTCACAATGTAAGTAATAATTTGGTTCAGGTATCACCTATCTGCACATTACCCATGTATACCCGTTCCAACCGACTTTCTATCTCTGCCTGCCCCTGCTCTTATGACTATTTGCTAAGGTAGAGCCGATAGTGCTTGAGAGTACTAAAAAAAAGAGCTAAATTCTTCTCTATTGTATGGTTCAGTGCCAACATGCATCTTATGTTATATGTACAATGAACAGCTTTGGGATCTAAAGAGCAACTGCATAGAACAAGTCTCCAATCAAATAACTGAGCACGGAGATCGTTACAGAGAACTCCTCGGTCGAAGAGAGAATTTCGTGCTTCATGCAGCTGTTGCCCTATTGTCATATTTCATATTCGGTTTAGTGCCTGCAGTGACCTATGGTTTCTCGTTTCTCAAGAGTGACGACAAAGAGCTCAAGCTTTTAGCAGTTGCGGTCGCTTCTCTTATATGCATTGTTATGCTAGCAATCGGAAAGGCACGCTGTCAGAGTCAACCCCAAAAGTTGTACTTAAAAACAGTCGTACGCTACGTTATTTTGGGGTTTATGGTTTCGGGTGTTTCATATGCTGCTGGTGTGTTGATAACGAGACTCCTGGAGAAGCTTGGTCTGTTCCAGTCTAGTTCAGTTCCTAACCTTTTTCTGCCCGAGACAACACCAACACACTCGGCATGGGCTTCTTACTGACTAATCTTGGATTCGTAATATTGTTCGACAACCTTTTCTTTCAAAAAAATGATGAATGAATCGAGAATTCATAATTTTGTTCAACGACATTTCTCTTCTAAGTAATGAATGTCAAGGGATATTCCTGTTAAATGATGATGTTGCTCGAAGATGATCATCGGAGGATACTGTAATGCTCGAGTATCAACGTTGCACGCGATGCTCGATATCAAAATCTATGCATAACACTAGTTAAATATGCTTCTTGTCACCATATAGAAAGAAAAGGGGTTAGTCTATTTGATAAAAGGATAAAATTGAGGTTATTTGCAATATCTTTCGAACCATTTTTGGCTATTGTATCCTCAACCTTCAGAAAATAGGTGTCCATATGCATGAATTTCATCCAACTTGCCGTTACTCAACCCATTTGTTGAGGACAGCATGCATGCTTTTTTCCATTGTCCCGCATCAAGAAGATATGGAAGGCAGCCGGCTGTTGGCCATTTATTCTATCACCGCATATCAAAAACACACTTTCAATTTCTTTTTCGCCAGCAACTGGATAGGGACTTGGTTTAGTGGATTTGCTGTGTTTTGTGGCTTATTTGGGGTGAGAAGAATGTGGTCGACCATGGCCGAGGGGCACGGGAGGCTGGCCGCATCTTGGAGCCTGCTGTAGGGCTCTTGCTGGACGAGGGACAAGCTGTTGGGGGTGTTGATCGTCCCTCTAGGGAGGTGGAACCGCCTGCCATTTCATGGACCAAACCTCGGCACGGCTCCCTCAAACTTAACATTGACACGATCATGCTTAGGGAGGTTTGAGTGATTGGACTTGGGAGTTGATATTTGGGACGATGGAGATGTGGTGATGGTCATACCTTAATGCGAGTCTTTCACCAGAAGATTCCCAGGCTTTGCGCTCAGGGATGGACTTTTGCTTGCAAGAAGAGGTGGATGGTGGCCGAAGTACGCTGTCTCTAGTTCAACAAGTTAAATCTCTTCAACAATCTTTTTCTTCAAATGCTTTGATCCTCTCTAATATTAAATCTATACTTGGGAATGTCGGGTGTGGAACTTGTATCCCATTGTATTTGTGACTTTGGAGTGCGGCGACATTTTATGATATGATCCCGCTTTAGTTCAAAATTTGACGACACCTTGTCTCATGAAAATAAAACGAGTAACTGAAGAAAGCATGTCTTCAAATGCAACTACAGTAATGCACATAAAACATTTGCTCAACACAGGACTTTAGTTCAAAATTTGACGACACCTCGTCTCATGAAAATAAAACGAGTAACTGAAGAAAGCATGTCTTCAAATGCAACTACAGTAATGCACATAAAACATTTGCTCAACACATGATGTATTATAAATATTAGCACAAGGAACTCGATTGAACTTTAAAAATCCTATTATACAAAGTTTCTGTCGTTAAAAGGTCAACAGGAAAAAGTTCAAAAAACTGCAGGGAAATGAAAACCGCATAACACGAAGTTAGCCGAATCCACATCTAATTACTTCAAACTTGGTGAAAATACGAGCTTATCTATCCGTAATCCAATTACAAACTCTTCCCATTGGATCACTGATCCGCATCTTGCCTGTTCCTTCCTCTCATCCTGGCTTTAACCCGAGACTTTGTTACCAGCGTCTGCACTGTGTTGGCGAAATTCCCAACAGCCATGATGATGAGAAGAATCCCACAGGTAATTACCTGAAATGGGTACATCATAAGACCTAGCTAACTACATGTTTGGCAAATTTTACTTTTTAAGTTGGTCAAATTTAATTTTTATCCATATATTTCATATAATCCACACCTTACTTATTTCATATAATCCACAACTTACCATACTCACTTATTATTCACACATTTCATTAGACCCACAAATTATAACCACTTAAAAGCAATCCCAAGCAAGCACTAAGTGTGGCATAAATGTAAATGGAACAGATCACTTGAGACCCTGAAATCAGACATTGAACTAAAGTTGCAAGTCGCGAAATAAAAGAATGACTTCGAAAGACGTCCATAAAAATGTGCATTTTCTCAGCCTTTACCTGCCAATCAGAACTAAATCCAGCAAGTGCAGTTTTAAGCAACTTCAGTCCAAGGTATGCTTCAAAACCCTGAAATCAAACATCAAAATGCTTTCTACAATTATATCGACTTCTGAGGTTTTAAAAGAAATGGGGGAACGCTAAGGGACCAAGCTGAACTTTTTTAGACAGTAACGTTTCTGTTAACATATACTTTATTGTTATAATAATAAGAATAGATACCTGTAAGACGAAGAGTACAGGGCACAAAAACAATAACTGACCCTTCACACCAGCAGTTTCTCCCCAAACAACATCCATTCTCTTTGCCTACAATAAAAAGAAATACCTGAGCAGCATCTAAAATAAAATATGGTAAGAAATCTTGCAGAATTATGCAAAAAAAAAAAAAAAATGGTAAGTACAAGAAGAAAAGGTAAAATTTTGGTGAGGGAATAGAAAAAAATAAAAATAAAATAAGTGATAAAGCACACAAGTTCTTGTTGGATAAACCCAAAGATTTCATGTGTACCTTTCCCAATGCAATACGTGTATACAGTCTTTGCCTTTGATATCTATTCTGAAGAATCATGGCAAACCCTTGCATTATTGCCCAATAGAGGAATAGCTGTACCCCAGTCTGAAATCAACACCCAACATGATCAAAGAAGAAAAGAAGAAAGAACTGCAAGCATATGACTATAAATCTGAGAGTCAGTGGGTTCTTGCGTATGTTTGTTTGTGTCATGAGAAATACATAAAACACCTGTCATGTGAATATTTTGTTTTCAGTTTACCTGAAAACATGAAAGAAGAAAACAAGAAAATTAATAAATGCACATGGAAACCAATTGCTACAAGCACAGCATGTAATTCTTTGAGTTGGTGGAATGATGGATAAGTTTTTTTGTGTTAAGCAACACGTAAATACCTGTTTCTGGGCACAATCTGGTCCCCTCTCTATCTCCCAAGTAAGACTTATGAGGGCCATGGCCATAGCATAATAGTGATGTTTAATCCACCTGCAGAGCAAAATAATGACTCATTCAAAATGTTTTGCAGTTCCTATACGTGAGAGAGTAAATACAACGAACTTTCTAGAATCATGACGAAAACAAAAGGAAAATACTGAAAAGAAATATATCTTCTGAAACTTTACGCTGGAGATTATTTTCCATCTTCATTTAGTAACTAAGAGCTCGTTTGTCAAGGACTTTTTAAAAATCCCATTCCCCATAATCATATTCAATCATACATTTTATGGGACCCATAACTTTTCCCCACCTTTTTAACAACACAATCTCAAAAAAAAATCTTTTACTGAAATCTGTACCAAACAAACTCTAAAGGAAACATATTAGCCAGTATACCAAAATTGATCTTGAACATGGCTAGCTGAAGAAAAAATCGAAAATAGCGATAATGAAGATCTAGAAAATAATCATTGACGATTGGATGAAACTCAATAGCACACAATTTAATTACAATTATAAAATCCTATTGGACAATGTACCTTCATTCAGAGCCACAATTTCCAAATTTTTTTGCAATTTTTTTCTTTTGTTTTGCTTTTGAACAGTATCAGAGTAGTTCAACCAATAGCACCTAACGCAAACCTGGTGGAAACATTTAACTACACAGCTCCAACATCCCCCAACCCCTAAAAATAAAAAATCTCAAAAGCAATTTTCAGAAACCAGATCACGACTAAAAACATCACAGAGAACAAAGGAAGCATTTTTCCACATAAATGTTCTTGCACTTTAACATAAATGACCTTCCTCAGTTTGTTTCCCTTACAGGAGAAGTTACTTCACAAAAATCTATAGTTTCCATATAGCTTAAATAAGTGAATGAACTGCACTAGAATAGTCACAAAAGAGATACAGCATGTTCAGACCTTCCATACAACCACATTCCCCACAATGGTCAGCCCGCTTGTACTCCAATTGGTAAGTACACTTGTTTCATCTCTTAACTTATATTATTCAAGTTGAACACCCAATCACATGATATTCTACATTCAATTCCTGCCATAAAAGCAGGTTAACCAAAAAATACCTCCTGTGTCCAGATCAAATGAAACTATAATAGTGATCAAGCTCAGAAATTAACAGAGGAGAAAATAAAGATCTATTCCTAATAGTCAAATGAGATGCTGCAGCTTAAATCCCCAAAAAGAAAAAGAAGAGCATAAATTATATTAAATTACCATGGACGTATATCACTTCCATTGACTCTCAAAATGTTTTCCCTTAGAGCTAACCCCGTGTAAAGGTACAGCAACCACGCCTGGAGAAAGAGTTTAGTAAAAAATAGATTATTGTATACTTTCTGCAGAAAATGCATGACCACCAACAGATTATAAACCAGGGCAAGAAATATTTTTATGGACACAATACCTGGTAAAGTTGAACTGGCAATGCAGGCAGACATCCATCCCATATCCACGAGCTTAACATCAAAAGTAGTGACGGAAAAAAGAGGAATAAATATGCGGTTCTATCCTGCCATGAGATCATAGACAACGTCAATAACCAGGAAAATCACATTTCTACAAATACATGATTTTTTTTTTTAAATGATTGACAAAAGCATTAGATCTACAAATGAATCCATGACTAGATGCATCTAACTTCATTATTTCAACAATCAACAGCTTTAAGCTAATCAGATAACCACTAATGTAATGAGCTTCCTGTACTAGAAATCATCACCTGCCTAAGTGCATCTTTCTGTAAGGACATGAGCCAATAAATTACAACAATCAAAAGCTAGTACTACCGTCCATATATTTCCCCAATAGTACTGTTCTTTGTATGATAACAAAATTGAAATGCTTCGTGACTTTATATACCTAGACTTCGTGAAGATGCTACATGCATTATAGTTACAATTAATATACTGACGAGTTAATAAGTTGATTATGTCTTTTGGCTGTCTAAGCTTCTATCAAGAGAGCCACAACTTAAAAGGAAAATTAATGTACTCTGAAGTGATTGTATTCCTCTTTCACTTTCAACTGCACATCCTTCCTGTTAGCCCGAACATTAATGGGACCCAGAAACATCCTTAGAAACCTCCCTGCATTCACATAACAACAGATACAGACAAAATTTCTTTAGTTCTCCTAAAAAAACTAAATACGATGTACATAAACGACAAGAAAATTTATAAACTGAATTAAAAGTATAGAATAACCACACCATGAGATTTAATGGGAAGAAATGCTGCTGCATCTCCTTCGCTCAATATATATTTTGCTCTAATTAACTCCTCTTCCAACTTCAAAAGAATGAAAACAAAAATGGAGAACATAAGCAATAACTAGAAACCATACATATGCATGAACATAGATACATGCAAAATCCATACTCTGTCGGCATGCTCAGTATTCCGGACGGAAGAGCGGAGGGAGCTGATGCGGGAATCGAGTGAGGCGACGCGTTGGCGGAGCGCCTCTTCTTCACGAGATGTGCGGTTAATTAGCGCCGCCGCAGAGTCCTGCAAATCCTTAGCTTGCTCCACGAGTCTGGAAACTTCGCCGCCGACATCTTGATTCTCCGGCGCGTCCCCCATTGCTGAACCGATAGTAAGTCCGAATTCAGCCTAATTTTATTTGAATTCACAATTGAACCCAACAATGTTATTGTAATTGAACTGAATTGAATGTTTTGGGGACAATAAATTGGGTTATATGGGAAAATGTGAAAACAGGTGGAGTGGGAGAGAATCTAGAAAACGGTGATTCACACGTATTATAAATTATAATTGATTTTTAGCTTATTTTTGGTGTGTGACTTCTTGGACTTGTACCACCCACCACCTTGGGTGTGTACCACTACCACCCACTGTGCGACCACGTGTGCGTTTGTGGGCATTCGATCGTGTGTTTGAGTCACTGAAAAAATATATTTTAAAATAGTAAATTGATGAAAAGTGGTTAAAAAAAAAAATTTATTGATGTGATAAAAATATTATTTTATTGAAGAATGTGTGGTTGAAAATGAGTACAAAAATAAGAATGAGAATTTTAATGTGCCTCAAACAGGGGTTTAGCCCCTTTTGACATTTATTAAAGGATAATTGCAGTAATGGTATCAAACATTTCATTAAGCAGTAGACTTTACCCAAACATTTTATTTGTGTCATCCACGATACCAAACATTTCAAAATATTGTAACTGAAGTTTAAATGGATGGTTTCTGTTAGTTTGACATTTAGTTGACTTTAACAATAATTTTGACTAATTTTAAAATGTTAAAATGATAATTTTACACTTTTTTATAATAAAATAATCAAAATCAAATAATTAAAATTAAAAATCATTTTTCCACGTTTTTCTTCTCCATCCACGCAACACATACTCACCCCTGCAAACCTCAAATTTGGCAAATCTTCAAACTCCAAAGAATTTCACATATGTTATCATCTTATTGATCTTCTAGTTCGGGTGGAAGCCAAAATTGATCATCCATTTCATCCGACATCCCAATTTCTTCGTCAATAGATAAACCAACTCTTTCCACGTTATTTTCTCATCCAGCCTAAACTCCACAGCTTCTTACATTTTCTACACCAGTTCGATGGAAACCGGTCAATTTAATTGATGAGTTTGAATAATCAAGACGCCATTTTGAACCAGAAACATAATCTTCTTGATTGTTGTCGGTGCTATAGTCTTCTACATTACCACTAATAGAGAACAAAACAAAACATAGAACATATCGAAATAAGTTGAATTTGTATTGTTTCTTTCAGTACTCAATTAAAGTTGTCATCTCTGATAGTTCTCATAAAATAATACATTCGAGAGGGTAAGGAATTGCACGGTAGGGAACATAAAAGTTCCCGAAACAGACAGGACACACGTCATCCATTGGTGGAGTCTCCATAGTAGTTTCTTGTTTATTATCTTCATATATTTCTCCTCCTCCATTCTTATCAGCCATAGGCGAAGAATCCAAGTTGGGCTTTAGGGTTTGTACATGATTTTGGGGAAAAAAATGCGTTAAGGATTCCATCTTAATTGGGATTTTTAACATAGAATTGTTGGTGAAACTGAAGGACTAGATTTCTTGGTTTTTTATTATGAAGATTTGTCAGATTTGGGGTTTGCAGATTTGGAATGGAGGTTGAGGTTAGGGTTAGGGTTAGGGTTAGGGTGAGGGGAAGAAAATTGGAGATATGATCGACTATTGGTGGATAATACTCTTGGAGAGAGACGATTGATTTGGGTCCTAACACTAGGACAGAAACAAGAGAGAAATGAGGGAGAGATACTAATATATTTAGAATGCTACTTAGTACCAATATTGTTTAACATCGGTCTTGGTGACAAACATTAATGTCATTAAATATAGAATCAATTAACAACCCATTTAATATAATCTATGATATACTATGTAAATCAGTATTTAACACCACTATGCTAGATAGCTTTATTCAATTTTTGTTTAGAAAATTGTATTTGTTTCTTTTCATATTTGACGTGGAGCCCTCGTTTGGTATATATTCTGCTGGAAGGAAATGGGTCGCCCATGTGACCCGACCCGACCAGGGTGAGGGTGAGGGGTGAGGGTGGGGGCGGGGATGGGGATGGGTATGTGTGGGGGATGGAGAAGAAGAATGTGAAATTTGATTTTTAATTTTAATTATTTGATTTTGGTTATTTGATTATAAAAAAATGTAAAATTATCATTTTAATATTTTAAAATCAGTCAAAACTATTGTCAATGTCAACTATCTGGTGAATTAAGGTCAAATTAACAGAAATCATCCATTTGAACTTCAATTGCAACATTTTGAAAGATTTGGTACCATTGTTGGCACAAATGAAAGATTTCGACAAATTATGCTACTTAATGAAATATTTGATACTGATGCTGCATTTATCTCTTTAATTAAATTGAAACTCTTTCTTTTCTTAAACGCATTTTTAATCACAAAATCATAAAATAAAATTTTTGTATGTAAATTAATTAATTTTTTACTTTTTAACATTCTCCAAATAATCGCTATTTCAAAATTTATTTTTTTTCCTGAAAAACTCATTTTAGTATGAATGTTCAATTTAATATTGAGATTATAAAGTATATTTCCAGGTAGAGGCAAGAATTTGGAAAACAAAATTGAGATATTTTTTAAAACATAAATCTGTTTTAAAAGTATTATCATTTGAAAATTGTCCTAATAAATTTTCTTATGAGAAATTTTTTTTTTTTTCAAAATTAGACTAAATCAATTTCAACTTTGTCCAAATAATACCAATTTGAAAACGATAATTATTTCTTTGTTATTTTACCAAATTCAGAATGTTGTAAATAATAAACATTTTCATAAGAGAGATGCTTTATTTGTTTCAAAAATGATCATTACTCTTTGCAACCTTTCCAAATCAAATGTACTAAATAATTAGTCTCTTAGAACTTGCTTGGGAGTTCCGACGTATCAATTATGAGCGTTTTTTAAAATATTGATTTTAAGTATTTATGAGCAAATCGATTATAAGTGCTTTTAGTTGTTTTTAAAACAATTCGAACCTTGCTTGATAATTTATTATCCATTGGTTCTGGAAGTTTTTATTTAAAAAGTAAAGTTACATATATATATTCTTTAGTAAAATTTTGAATTTATGGTTTCTTGTATGAATTTTTTACTTATAAGTGATATTTTACTTGTATGTAATTTTTTTTACATATAAGTTAATATTTAACTTAAAAAGTAATATTAAGTTAAATATTTACTTAACTTTCTATATTAGTATTTCTTAGTTATATATAGCCCATGTTTGGGCTACATTAAAATTTTCATTATCATTTTTCTACTCATTTTCAACCATATATTTTTCAATAAAATAATATTTTCCATTACATCAATAATTTTTTTTTTCAACCACACATTCTCTATCAATCTATTATTCAAAAATACATTCTTCCAAAATAATATGGCTCACACACTAATAATCTTTATTTGTAAGTTAATTTTGTACTTTTAAATAATTTTTATACATAAGCAAATTTTTTACTTAATAAGTAAGTAAATTTTTATATTTTATAAGTGATTTTGTCTTACTAATAAGATTTTTACACATAAATAATTTTTAGCTTATAAGTAATATTTTAAAGTAATTTTTTTAATTATGATATAATTAATAATTTTTTTTAGTTTGTATATTTTTATTTATAACTTAGTATCAAACAAAATATATTTTTTGGAAATAATTATTTTATAAATGATAAAATTTGAAAAGGCCAAAAATCACTGATTTGGTGAGTTGATGGAATCAACCAAAATTACACCACCGTTTTTTGGGTGGTTTTTAAACCATTCAAAATCGGTATCCAAAAAATTTAACAAGTATCGATTCTTCCTACCTCTCATAAACGGTGTCATCCAAAATCGATAAAAATAAAACTCCCAAGCAAGCCCTTAAGATGTATAGACAATTCTATTACGATGAAAAGTGCATGTTCAACACGAAATCGTGTCATGTTGTGTACAAACACTCATTAAACATTCTATGACATACTTATGATAGTTCACATGTCGTGCATATATATATAGAGCATTTATGGACCCTCACATTTCTTGGACGAGTGTTCGACGTACCACGTGAGACGTCATATTTTAAAAGATATAAAATTTAAGAAATAATATATAAATTTAAAATTGTAAAGAAATTAAATTGAAACTCTTCAAAAAATCACGTTTCGTCGTATTTGTGTTTTGCATGTACAACTTAGGTATTCTAGAAGATTTTGTTTTCCATAGACAAAATCAATTTCAACCTCGTCAAGTGAATACCATTTTGATAATAAAAAAAACGATTATTATTTCTTTGTTACCTTACCAAATCAGTAGAATAGACACACTCAATGACTCGAAAAGAATCCAACGATAGTGGCAGTGGGAGGGTTGGGCCGTTGCCACAAGAGTGATTGGGGCCAAACAGGGCCGGTGAAAGTTCAATAGAGTTGGTTGTGGGATTGTGTAAAAGTTTATAAAAGTTTGGTAAAAAAGTGGATAAAATTTTCGATTTAGTACGATGCCTAGTTAAAATTTTTTGACAAAATTTGATCAACTTTCAGCAAACAAAAGATTTACTAAACATGCAAGGAATATTAATGGATTTTATTCATTCATATTATACGTATGTTTAAGCCTTCAATTTTTGCCTAAAATGCATTTTTGAATAATATTTTATTGAAAAATATGTGATTAAAAAATAAGAAATATTTTTAAGTTTGTGTGTAATATTATTTTATTGAATATTGTACGATTGAAAATAGGAAAGAGAAAAATGTATTTTGAAAATAACGGGTACTAAAAATGACTATAATTTGTTAAAAAGATTAATTGGGGGGTACTTTGCCAAACTTCAACTCAAGTAGGGGCTAAATTAAAATTTCTTCATATCCAGACCACCTTCTCTATCTTTCCACATAATTCTTCATCTTTCTTTTGGCTTTTGCAAACTCACTCCCCCGTTTGTGGTCATGGCGTCGAGCCTGCCATGGCACCCTTTAATACCCGCAAAAACTCAGCGCTTCAATTACTATCTCAAAACCCTAAAACCAAATTTCGTTCCTATTCGCCACGCGGAGAGTATTCGGGCCTTCAGCCGCAGCGACCTTGATGGGTTCGCCAAGCGCGTGACCTCCGGCGAGGCCTGGAGGGACGTGTGGAGGAGGGCTAATGATGGGTTTGAGCAACTCGTGTACGAGAGCAAGAAGACAGCTGAGCGTATTAACAGGAGATATGCTGTTTCGGAGAGGTTCTTGGAGGTGAAAGATTCTGCAGCAGACCGTGCCCGTGAACTCGACCGCGAGTTCGGAATAACGCAGCGCTGGCGGACTTTCTCTCTCGATCTCAGTAGAAATTGGCCGAGGGTCTGTCAATGGCTTAATGCTAGCAGCCATATTCTGAATTTCATTAGAATCTTGAAAGATGATTTTTCTTTAATTGAGTAAATTTTTGGTGTAACAAGATTTTCTTGCACGAGATTGATGTTCGTTTTGAATTTGGAATTTTGGTTGGTAATATAGTTCCGTTACTTGTTGTCTTTGCAGTACAGGAGGCAGTTCAGTAATTTTCTTGATACACCGTTAGGAAGGAGTTTTGCTGTAAGTATAATTCAAATTTTTGTTAGGCCTGTCTTGTTAGAAATACGGTTGTATGTGTTTTTGATTACTGTCTAGTTTTGTAGATTATACTTACTATATATCTTGATAAACTTTGAAAATTTGGAAGCTAAAATGTAATTTGATCTTTCTAATTTAGAAAGAAAATTATAGGTTTGAAATGAACACCATATTGTTTGTTTGAAAATGACAACTTTCTCAGTGTATGAGGACCTCATTCTCTAAAGTCGATACAATACATTGTTAACTATGCACCACTGGTATTACTTCTGATTTGCACGAAGCACTGATATTACTTTCTAATTAGTTAGTTTCAGACAGACTGGACAGTAATTATATTCTAAGTTTTCCGTTTCCGAAAAGGAGATTTTGCATTAAACATCAACTGAAAGCATTCACTGGTTGTTGGATGGAAGTAAATCGAAATTGGGTTATTTGGGTATGGACCATAAATTCATTAGCTAGGATCATTGGGCATGTCCTTTCGGGGTGTTATGACTACTGGATTGCAAATCTTTCAGTCTTTGTTCTCTACATTCTTAATCTGAATATAACTTTGTGCAGACAATCTTCTTCGTATGGTTTGCTCTGTCAGGATGGCTATTCCGGGTTCTGATATTCGCCACATGGGTACTGCCATTTGCTGGTCCTCTTCTAATTGGGGCTTTGGCCAACAATCTTATCGTTAAGGTAACATTGTTTGACATTCTCATCCTCTTTCGACTTGCCTATTATTCAGTTTCCAGTTTGTGACTTGTCTGGCACAGCTTAATCAAGCAAGAAGTCCTCAAAAATGTTCAACCATATTTACTATCCAATATATACTGTCACATTTGTTTTGATACTAAACACAACTTAAATTCCAAATATATTGATCTTAAAATATGAATAAATTGGTACTTAAATGACCAGTGAAAACATTTTAGCCTTGGATGGCTCGTATAATTTAATGTCTGAGTGAAGCTCAGTTTTTATGACTTGCAAATGGTAATAAGATTTATATTTTTCTGGAATTTTCATGCATAGAGCTGCATTCCAGATGGTGAACACCTTTTTTTGGAGTTAATTACAATGCCAAAATATAAAATACATGTGTGGGATGCCCTATTTCTGTAGACCCTGGTGGATATTTTTTTTTACTGTATCACCACAGCAAAAGCTCCCGTAATTATAAATTGGTTTTCTTGCATTTAGCTTTGCCATCCATCCATCCATCCTTTTTTTTTGCGAGCTGATGTTTACTTAGATCCCTAACCTTGGAAATGATCCAATAGCAATTAGTATGAGAACGTATGATTCATGTGTGTATTAATTTATCGGAGCAGGGAGAATGCCCAGCATGTAGGAGGCAGTTTGTTGGGTACAAGAGCCAAACAGTTCGCTGTGCAAGTTGTGGAAACATTGTATGGCAGCCACAGGGTGACTTCTTTTCTAACGGCAGCCGAGGTACCAGTTCCTCTTCGAAAAAGAGTAAGCCGGATATCATTGATGTTGAATTTGAAGAGAAATGAATAAAGATCAAGATATGGTTTTGATATCCTCTACATTCAGTATTCATATGCAATGATGTCATACTAAAACATAACGGAATGCATTTTTTTGTTCACATGACACTAATTACTTTCAGTTCATACCCAGTTGTTATGTATCTTATGTATCGTCGGTAGGATATGACTTCTTAATATTTGTAGACTGAGAAATGGAAGTAACATCACTTTTGTTGTACAAAATTTTCATCATGAGCAATTGTGGAATATTTTTTCTTGGTTTTGGATTGCTTCTTTCCAATTTTATGTTATCAAGGTTCTCTTGCAAAGTAGATCTCAAAGTGATCTCCAACCTGGGATCTTGGAAATATCACATTACAGTGTTAGACAAGTGCAAGTAATCATCCTTGTGCCTTTCGTGCCAATAGGGGCTGTGAATTCCTAAGAGATTAAAAATTGTTGATATCCAGATTCTCGACTGCATCGTCTTTAAACTGCAGCTTGATAACACCGTTGTTTGTGACTGAGAAAAGAGTTTATTTTATGTTCCAGTCTCCTCCAAAATGCTGACAACCTTGTTGGGAAAGAGAAAAGATGCAAGTGTAAACTTCCTTGCTCTTTATATTTGTTATTTTAGTGCTTGTTTGATATTGTTTTTAAGTTGCTTGTAAGCAGCGTGTCTGCAAAATTTGTGCAAAATGAGTGGGTATAAAAAAGGTAAAAGTTGTGGATTATACGGAATTTGTGGGTTAAAATAAAATTTACCAACTTATAAGCAATTATAAGCTTGCCAAACATGAAATATATAACCAAGTTGCAAGTTGGTTGCACATGGTGGTCTCTACTAGATGTTGGATGTGCTCACGTAATATGTAGAGTACTAAAAGTCTTGAAATAAAATCGGCTACATACTAGGTATCACTAAACCCATGACAAGGGAAACAAATTGACCAGCGAACTTTTTTAGTACTTGATTACTACTACTACAGTGTTCTATCTTAGATAGTATGACTAGGGCTCTTGGGGATCTCTAATTCCTTGCGTGCGCAAAAACATTTTTCCTTGCAACTATGCCCCGGGTGATTGATTTGTGTATGCCAACATTCTCTGCTTCACAATCAGATAGCAGAAACACTTTTTAAGTGAAAAGCAACTCATAAAACGCTCCACCCTCTATTTTCAGCTCTGCTGGTTGTATGTGATTGGTCCACACCATCATCACTTGAAAACAGAATTACAATATGTTGGAAAATTGATTTTAATTAGTTGGTTTGATCAACTTTTGACCAATTGTTTTAGTGGGTTTCGTTAGTTGGACAAAAGATTTCTTTGGTTGAGTGTGTTCTACTTAATAAGTAGATTAATGTAACGTATTTATTACCAATTTAGGGTGAATGAGAGACTAAAACCAAAACATGACAATTTGAAAGATGATGGTTTGCTGCCAGAAAGTGGTTGTGGTGGTTTCGACGACGGAGTTTTGGTTGTCACGCTGTTGGTGGCAGTGGTAAGGTGGTGGTTACAAGTGTTGTTGTTGGTCACATATTATTTGGTTGTTCGTGACCATTAAATTTATTAATTTGTGACTGATAAATAATATTCAATCAATGAAAAAGATAAATTGTGACAAAAAAATGTGACCTAAAAAATTGTTAATTTGTGATCGATAATTTGATAATTTGTTTATAACTTATAATATTTGTGATTTGTGACCTATAAATAAATTGTGAGATATAATTTTTTTTATTTATGACCGATAAACAAATTGCGACTTATAAAATTTCGTGACTTATAGAATTTTTGAATTGTGATCGTAAAATAATTTGTGACCTATAATATTTCTGATTTGTGACTGTAAAATAATTTGTGCCGTTTCAATTTTTGATTTGTGATCGATGAACAAATTGTGGTCTATAAAAATTTTGGAATTGTAATTGTAAAATAATTTGTGACATATAAAATTTGTGATTTGTGACCAATTAATAATATGTGATTAATTATATGAAATTTGTGATCAAATTATATGGAATTGTAACATTAATATATTTAATTAATAAAATAAATGTTTAATTTATTAATTTATAAATAAAATTTAAAAAAAAAATTTGAGATCTAAAATTTTAAACATTAATCTCTTAAAAATATAAAACGATTTAGAAACATATGATAGGGTTGTACTACATTATATATAAAGGAGTAAAATCCTTCCCCAATGAGGAAAAATGCAATAAAAAAAACCTTTCCCGATGTGGACACAACACAAATGAAGATAAAACATGGGAAAATTACAACCACGGTACTAAACCTTTTATTTTATTGCACACTTTGTCCAAACCTTTCATTTGTGTCACCTACGATACTAAATCTTTCAAAAATTTGCACCTAAAGTCCAAATGAATGAAAATCGTTAATTCATTCGTTAGTTAACATTTTGACTAAACTTTAAAGGGTAAAAAATTATATTTTTCTATAAAAAACAAATAAAATAAAAAACCTTAAAACAAATATAATTCATCTTCTCCACATACCCTACACACACACGCCCCACTCACCCCATCGCTCACCACCGTCATTGCCCATGCCCATCGCCACCACGACCTACACTTCAGCATTATTTACCTCTCTTTCGATGCCAATTCCAAGATTTTGCAATTGGCAATAGTTGAGATGGTTTTATTTCAACTATAGCGGCCAATTTATAGGCCTCTCGATATTCTCTCTCTCTCTCTATTCCAACTATTCAAGTTGATTACCTAATAATTTCCCCATTGATTCCTTTGTTATTCACTCAATTCTGTGTTAAAGAAAAAAAAATGAAATTATTATAACTATTCAAAAAGGGTGGAGTTGTGGAATCCATACTCAAAATTTGACTGGAGCCACCACGGCTTATAAACGACATTTGAGGCTATGGTAGGCGGTTGTGATTTGATGATTTACTACTCAAATTCTTGAAAATGGTGGAGTTGTGCGGTGTTGGTGGTGGTTGTGGGTTTTGGTTTGGGTGGGTGGGCAACGACATGAATTGTTTGCGGTGATTTTGGCGGTGGTTGCGGTGCAGTGATTTGGGTAGGATGGATGACGTTCGTCGACTGATTTAGGAGTGGTGGATGGTCGTGGTCGACTGACTGGGTGGGTGGATGTTGATTTGGCTTCTATGAGGTGGGGTGGTAGGGAAAAAGAAGAAAAAAAATTCAAATTCTTTTCTTTTTCTTTTTCTTTTTAAATTTAATTATTTTAATTCTTTAATATAATCTAAAGTTACATTTTTACACTTTAAAATTTGGTCAAAATGTTGACTAGCGGCTGAACTAACAATTTCCATCCATTTGGATTTCGGGTGCGAATTTTTGAAAGATTTGGTATCGTGGGTGGCACAAATAAAAGAGTAATGCTATTTAGTCCCGATGAGATTATAACCTCAGTCTATGTGGCATTAATATGACATTAAATGAGCATTAATGTGATCATTTAATGTCACATTAACGCCACCTAGATTGAAGTTGTAATCTCGGTGGGGCTACATAGCATTATTCCAAATGAAAATTTTGGGTAAAGTTTGCAATAAAATGAAATGTTTAGTACTATGACATCAATTATTCCATAAAACATTATTAATTGCACCATTCATAATGTTATCTAATACTATCTACTAAACATGCCCACATAATATAATTCGAGAAATGCGATTCTTATAATCCAGAATTTCACCCCTCATTGGAGAGAGTTTTACACCAAATTTGGTGCACCCTGATTGGAGATGCCCTTGGTGTAACACTATTCATAACACTTTATTTTGCATTACATTTGACCCTTGGAGAGGGTTTTACACACCCAATTTGGCTCCTGCTTGGAGATGACCTTAGGACCACCATTGGTATTTGACAATGTAGAAATTCGGACAAACATTTATAACGTTAGTATATGGCGTGTTGTGCGATTTTGATTATTGATTCAAATGGAGAGTATAAATATCAGCTCTTTAATCCTGTAAACAAGCATAGTACAAGGTAAAATGTTTACAGTTTTACACAAATGAAATGTTAGATATCTTTCATTCATTTACAAAATTTGGAAATCGGATTCTTGTCAGAGAAGGAAGCAAAGAAAAAAAAGAGGGCCGAGAAAAATCATTGAAATAATGAAATCTGTAAACAAGGAAAAATAATAATAAAGGAGAGCGCGAGAAATGGATTGTTCTGTAAACCTTAATCGTTTTGTATTTTTCTCATCGATTACAGATCAAACTAATATAAGGAGTATATTAAGTTATTATCACCCAAAGCTGAAGCTTTTCAATAAATACACAACGTTTGACTCATTTCTTAATATACTCCAGCTTCAGAAGCCTTTGGGGGTAACGCTTCGGGCTGAGGAGGGTCCTTCCACGGTTGACAATTGTATAGTATTGGTCCGTCTATATTCCTTAAACACGGCCCTTCACGCCATATAATCCAGAGACAATATGTGTAACATATCTTCTCCAATTCGCGATCATAAACGGCATAGCTTCCACCACCATGATTGGTCTTAAAAGTACAGTAAAACTTAGTAGTACCAAAAATGTTTGGGTCAAATCGAAAAATGAATCTTTCGCTATGTGAAAGTACATGGATACCAAAATCATCATCTCCGGAAAAACAGTGTGCTGTAATATTTGTGTGCATTTGATTTTGAATTCTAACAGTTGTTTTTGCTTCAGACAAGATGATGAACAAGCAAATGTGACATACTACCAATTTAACCAGGAAACCCATCTTTCTTTTTCCTTTCTCTTCCAATGTACAATGACTTATATACAAGGGACCATGATTGGGAATTCTTCAGCCATCTTGCTTTGGCAAAGAAATATTATAGAATCAAATTGGATTGAGGGCATCACAGAAAGGTTACAAGCTATTTATGATAATTTATGTTAGGTCAAAAGTGTATTTATAATGATTTATGTTAAATGCAAAGTTTTAATTAAGGTTAGAGAGGAGCAGTGGTGGATCCAACACAAATGTTCAGTCCGAGCGGACGTTGATTATTGACCGTCGACAATTAGCGATCATAAGAGCGATGCCATTTATTAATATTCAATTAAATAATATTAAAAATTATTCAATATATATATAAAGGCATTAAAACGTAAAAATTATATAGATATGAAAACATAATTCAATACAACCTAAAATACTAAAGAAATACGTGATACAACCTACAATTACAAAATACCCCAATTTATTTTTCAATTGCAATTGATTAAAAAAAAAATGTAGAGTACACATTATTTGAATTGAGATTGTAATTCCCAAATGGGCCAAATCACAAATCACAACTCATAACTTAATGACTCATTAATGATAAATTAAAATTCGTAATTCAAATAATAGTGCAACATAAATTATTTACTCTAAATGGTCAAATCACGAATTCACAAATTCACAAATAAGTGAAATGTGAAATCTCAATTCATTTCTCATTTCAAATTTATGATACAACTAATTTCTCATTTCCAATTTTTTATACAACTAATTTCTCATTTCAAATAAGTGAAAAGTGCCAATTAATTCATTATTCATACATAATACAACATAAATCATGATTTCAGTCATAACTCATAAATAGAAATAACACAAAAAAAAAAAAAAATCTGAAAACAGAAAACTCACGAGTTGACGGGCGATCAGTCGACAAGTTGCAGTTGATCACTGGACCTTTCGGCTTTCGGCACTAGCATGATTGGTTGGACTGGTAGTGGTGGAGGATTCACCGACAGGCGGGAGAAGAAGGCCAGATTCGCTTCACTAAGGAGGAGAAAATTTTTGATTTGGAATTGGGGGTGGAATTGTGAAAATTGGAAAAGATTTGGACGGGTTGCACCTATATATAATTAAATATTGAGCCGCCCAACAAATGACCCAATTACAAAACAAAAAAAAAAAGGGAAGAGAGACACCCAACAAATGTCCCAATTACAAAACAAAACAAAATTGCAGATGGCCGCCCAAAAAAGGGCTCAATTTCAAAACAAAACAAAAAAAGGGAGGAAGATGAACCAGGTGAAGCAAAAGCCGCAAAACCCTCGCCTCTCCAATGCCGACGCTGAGACGAAACAAGAAGATCAAGTCGTTGTAAAAATGCTCATTGCATGCTAGGTTGACGGCTCGAGCGATTTTAATAGTAACATGATCACTCATTGTCCAGGCCATGAGCCCTCGAGTGGACGAGAGATCGCTTGTTGTACACAAGACCTACACTCGAGCGAACATTGTATCCTACCAAAATCCTAGTCACGATTTTATAACTTTTACAGTCCCAAATAACCTCAAACGCTCCATACTTTAGATATCAAAGCCATAGTCCATCCTAAATGTATCTTGTAATTGGTTGAGACTTTATTTCAATCAAGAAAACATAATTTGAAAATCATCAAGAAAAACATAATTTGAAAATCAAACACATATTCCATAGATCTCTTACCTCAACCACAAGATCAAAACACAAACAACAAAAATAAATCCTTTACTAATAAGTCTTCAGAGTTTTGAAATTGGGGAGATATAAGTGGAGTTCCAATTCGAGAAGAACGAGGTTTGTTCTTTGTGATTTACACAAAGGAAAAAGAAGTCCAAGTTGCAGGAAAGTGCTAGAGGCACAATCAAATAGGTTATTCAGTGATTTATAGGTTGAGTGATCGGAGTCTACTAAAGTTTAGTTGTGTCTGGATCAACTGTAAGTTATCTTTTCTAGTGAATCTTTTTGACAAGATTTGCCGGGGAGTTTTTTATCCATATGAAGAGTTCTGCAAGGGTTTTTCATTCGTTAAAAAATATAGGCGTTCTTTTACTTTTACTGCTTTGATTGGCATTTTCGATTGATTAATTAGGGTTTAATTTGATTAAACTTGTTTATCTAGAAAAAATAATTAGTGGCTAGTTGCTTATTATTGATTATTAATTTTAATTCCACATTATATAATCAGGGCCATCCACGAGAATTTTTGAGGCCCTAGGCAATAGAATTTTTTGAGGTCCTTAGCATAACTTTTTTACAAATGTAGAAAATAACATATTTATATTTTAAATGAGAACTTTATACAATCCAGAAAATAGAATAGCAAAATAAATCATCTCTGACAACTCTAAAGATTTGGATAGCATAATTATATTGTTGATTTGGGAACCTTTTAATAATTTTGATATCATGATGGATTAAAGTGATAATACGATTTGATAACAATAATTTAATTGAGCCAAATGTGTATTCATTCGAGGATTGATAATTACCCTATTATTCTTGGGCTTATTTAGAAATTCATATTAAGTGGCACATTATAGACTCGAGAAAAAGATAACTTGAATAAACCAATTTTGTAGGGATGGCAACGGGGCTGGGCGGGGATGGGGACAACCTCCCCCGCCCCATTACCCATTTGAGGCGAGGCGGGGCAGGGTCTTTACCCCCTTTAAATTTTTTTAAATTTATTTTTATTGCTCTCATTTATTAGATTTAGACAAATAATTTTAGTTTCCATTTTTTATTAGAACTAATAAAAATTTTCATTTAAAATATTGAATTAAAAAATAATAATAAACAGAGCGGGGCGCTCTTTACCCGGTCCCTCCCGGGGCAAAATTATCCGCCCCGAATACCCGATTAAGCGGGTTATTCCCGCCCCATTCGGTGTGAAGCCCCGCTGGTATCGGGTTTGTCAGATTTTTTTGACACCCCTACAATTTTGAGTTAACAGATTGAGGTAAACTACTTGAGTAATATTAGTTTTCAAATTAGACCATATTATGATAGTAATATTGGGCTCATTTGGTAGCTTATAATTAATCGTATATATTAAGCTTGGATAAAAGTTATTTTTATAAGTTCAAACTAAGTTAGAATCCTTCAAAGAAAATTATAGTTAAATGAAATTTTAAAATTTAATTCATTTTTTAGTAATTAGTCGTCTAATTGGGCCTATGTACTATGTATTTGTTTTTGGAAATATTACATAACTAAGAGGTTAAATTTCACCAATTTCAACTTGAAGAGATCAATGATTAAAATTTCAAATCTCAGACTTTTTCAAATTTTATTTAATCACAATTTCATATAATTTGGTCTCAAATTTCATATAATTGGTCACATATTATTCATTGATCATAAATCACAAATTTTATATGTAACAAATTATTTTACGATCACAATTCAAAAATTTTATAGATAACAATTTGTTCATAGATCACAAATCAAAAATTTATACGTGACAATTTATTCATCGATCACAAATCTATCAATTTAATTAGTCACATATTATATTTCAGTCACAAACATAAATTTTATATGTTACAAATTATTTTACGGTCACAATTCAGAAATTTTATAGGTTACAATTTGTTCATAGTTTACAAACAAAAAATTATACATTACAATTTATTTATCAGTCACAAATCACAAATATTATAAGTGACAACTTAGTAGACAGTCACAAATTGTTAAATTATCGGGCACAAATAAAAAAATTAGATCACATATTATTTATTAGTCACAATTTATCTTTTTCATTGGTCACATATTATTTATTGGTCACAGATTAACCAATTTAATGGTCACAATCAACCAAATAATTTGTGATCACAACCACCACTTTCACCTCCCGACAGAAACATAACTATTTCAAACTAATCAACACATCACAGAAAAACACCACCACATCGTCACGCCATTCCACCACCACCACAACAAACCTATCGCCGTCGCTGCCACCACCACCACCAACAACAAAACCACATGCACCACCGCCTCGCACTACCCCACAACCTCACCAACACCACCTACATCATCGCTGCCACATGACCACCACTTCCTCAAATCCATTATCGTCAACGCCACCACCACGGTGACCACCATCTACACTCAACCACCATCGATCACAACGTGTTGCACCTAACATCTACACCACCACCACCTCGCATCCCAACGCACACCACCGCCTCCCACCACCACCAAAACGACAGGACCTCTACCACTATCATCCACATCTTATAACACAAAAAAATCCTCAACACTACCATCATCTCCGCCGCTGTCATCGACTACCACACCACCACCATTAAAACCACAGATCCACCACCATGCCAACAACAAGAAAAAAACCCTGCAGATTGGAAACCACCGCATCCAACCCCAACCACTACACACCACCATTATACCCAAACCACCGCACACCTGATAAAAAAAAAGACGAAGACGAAGACAGATCGCGACGCTGTCGTTCACAACAGCATCGGCTAGCGATTGCAGGGAGTGCCACTCGTTGCTCACAGCGACGACGACGACCTTGCAAGGGAAAGAAGAGAGAGAGGAGGGGAAGAAGAGACGACGAGGAGGAGAGAGAAGGAGATGATAGAAAAAGAATGAAGATGTGATAAATGATTTGAGATTTTTAGGGTTTAAGTAATTATAATTTAGATAGAGATGAATTTATATCTGATTTTTGTATAAATAAAGTTTATATCTGAAATTTAAAATTGAAACTTTAAAATTTTGGTTTTGTGTAATTTCCACTTTATTTTTTCTTTTGAGGCCCATTTACTTTTGAGGCAATAGGCAATGCCTAGTTGGTTTTGACTTAAGACCAGCCCTATATACACTAATTTACCCTTTCTTAGTGTTAGTTGGGTCGAAACTTCAGTTATTTCAATGATGAAAAGTTGAAGATATGAATTCGCTGGGAAAAAAAAGTTAAGGTAATAATTTCTACAATGAGTAAAAATTGAGAAGTTTAACTGCAATTAAAATGTGATAAATCAAATAAAAATTGTGGTGACAATATAATCACCTGTTAAATAATCAAGGCATGATTTAGTAAATTGACAACAATCTTGAACATTAATCTCAAAATCCAGTGAGGACTGCTACCTAATTATTTACAGAATTTAATGTTGCAAATACAAATTTAGTATATCAGATTCCTTGTAGTAAAAGTGGACAACAAAGTCAATCGACTCTTTATTATAGAAATGCGTTACGGGAGATGAAGATATTATATTTTTGAAGAAAGTGGGACAAGAAATCGGAAATCCTTTGGAAACATTGCATAAAAATTATATTTTATTTTATAAAAATAAAATAATTCTTGTATTTAAATTTAACAAAATTATAACTTTTAAACTTTTTTAGAATATGGGTCAGAGCATGCAATAAAGTTATTTTTAGTTCTAACAAGAGTTAACGAAATTTTTGGTCAAAATGTTTTATAGAAGCTTCCTTAAAACTTTCATAAATTTATCATAAAAGAAAAGAGAAACCCTTTGGTTTATTTTATTTATTTTTTATTTTTTTGGTTTTGTAGCAGACAGAAAGAGTAACATTTAAGAGAGAGAGAGAGAGAGAGAGAGAGAGTCTTTCTAAAAGTTCATAAACTCAAAATGGATTATAATAATTCTTTGGCTCATATACCACGATGTCGATAAATTCTTAGAGTATCTCCAAAAAATTCTTTAAACATGAGATACTCTCTATTTTGAAGAGTCAATATTTAAAATCATACATCAAGAGACTCTTTAAATTAACATTTTAATTTAGAAAATGGATTTGGAGAGCCAAACTCACGTTTTATAATTAAATGCATTAAAAGTGTTTCAATTTTCAATATAGGAAAATAATAAAATAATCTAAATAAAAACTAGTTAAAATAAAAGATAAAAAAAATAATAAATATTTTTTGGGAGTAGTAAAATTAAGTGTTAAATATAAAGAGATTGTTGGAGTACTTCAAAATTTTAACTCTCTATATTTATAGATGNTACTTCAAAATTTTAACTCTCTATATTTATAGATGCTCTCCAAATACTAGAATACGCTCTTTAAAAATAAAGACTTTTTTGAAGATACTATTAGGAATTCTGCAAATGATTACTTCGGAGTATGATAGTAGTAATATTTACTTTTCTTTAAAAGTCCTCTCTATTCTTAAAGTTCATTTGTTATTTTTTTTTATTCAAATAGAATTTTACCACACTATCCAAAAATTGTTCTAATAATTCTAAGAAAATATTTAATAAGACGGATTGAACATTGTTACACCTCATCATTGAGGCTCCTATATAAAACCTACGTGGCATCCCACGTGGAATGACATCTCGCACAAAGCTCGCCGAACCCACCCTCAAAGTGGCAAATGTCAACAAGCTCGTCAAGGCCCATCTCCGAAATGGTGAAGGTCGACTACTGAAGCCCTCAAACCGAAGCTGCTGAAGTTTGAAGCTCTTATTTGAAGTACACCCATGACCTACCCCTTGGAGGATCCTATATTGATAAAATCATTTTCGAATGATTCATGTGATCCGTGCAATGTATAAATAAGTTAAGTCTTGTCAGCATAGGTTGTATGATGATTGTGCCCTTTAAGAACATTAAATGCACCACAAGCCAATAGGATCAAATGAATACCTAGTATATGATGTTTCAATTCAAGAGATAAGGTCCGTATCCCCTCATCCAATGTATATCATTTTACATGTAACACTAAAAACACCACCTCTTTGTATCATTGAAGGGTAATGCATATATATCCATTTAAAGTTTTCAGTTTGAGGTCAGGTCTAGCCCTTTCGTAATACTACTTTTTAGTTTCTACTAACAAAACATGTCACTGGTCGATTTATTAAAAATAAAAACATGAAGACGTATATACATGTAGAGGTCTACTTTTTGTGTGAATGTCTACGAGGTAAGTTTTCCTTCATTTTTCATCCTTATCGGGTAAAATTCCTTTTCCTTTTCGTTTTCTTTTTTCTTTCCTGTCTCATCAATAGAGCCATATATCATTTCCCGAAACTTTCCATCTTCGTATATAAAATGGAAAAAGAAATGTAGATGCGGTTCATTTCCCAGCCGACTTTTTCAAAATAAAAAAATAAAAAAAATGACATACAATTAAAAATGAATTATCCTCCCTCCGCCGCTGGACGCACACCTTTTATCTATGTAAGAACTAGAAGCTAACCATAAGTTTAGTGCACTGAACTAAAAAAACATTTGATCATGATGAATAAGAAAAAAAAGATCTGAAAGTTGCGGAGGAGGAGAAAGGATTTCACTAATATGGCATTTTCTCCTCCCTTAATGCTGAGAGGGTGGTGGAAGGAAGACCTTCCATTGTTGACACCACAACGAGTTATCCCTCTGCTGTAAACACGGCCCTTTATCCCTTATTAACCAGAGACAAAATTGGTTACATCTGGAATGTATTTCTTTATCATAAACAGCGTAGTTGCCAGCACCCTGTTTGGTGTTAAAATCACAATAAAACTTTGTAGTTCCAAAAATTAGCGGATGGAACCGAATCGAGAAACTTTGTCCATACGAAATTTCATGCTTGCCAACATCATTGGATATGGAATAACAGTGAAATACAATATTTTCCCCAGGAATATCATTTTGAATTTTGACTTCTGTTTTTGCTTCAGACACAGTGAATAACAAAGCAATACATAGTACAAGCTTAACTATGAAACCCATTTTTCTTGTTCCTTTTTTCTCAACCAATCTTCCGCTATTTATATAGAAGGGACCCCAACTGGAAATTTTTTGATCTCTAGCCTTGAAAAGATAGGAATTGATAGAATCACTCTAAATTCAAGACATCTGCTAAATTCGAGGTCAATCTATTAATATTGTTAAGATTCTATTACAAGATTATCTAAATCATCAAAAAAAAATACTTGTAATCAATATGTAAACATTGTGATTGAATCTATTATCTTGTACAAAATCTGGTTAAATCTATTTTTAATCGTCTCAAAAAGATTTGTACTCAACATGGTTGATGTCTTGAATTGAAGGTCATTCCATTAATCTTATTAAAGAATATCTTAATTATCACAAAGAATTTATAATCACTATGATCTATGTCCTGAATTTAAGACCATCTAATTATCTCGTTAAAATCTTTTGTAAAGATTATATATATCATCATAAGAAATTTATAATTACAATGATTGACGTTTTGATTTCAATGTGATTCTATTTATCTTTTTAAAAATTTCATGAATGATTATCCCAATTATTACAAGAAATTATATTACAACTTGTTTGGGCTCCATTTTACCAAGAAAATGCATTCTGGAATAGTAAAAAATTGAAAAATGTGATTGAAAATGAGCGTTGAAAAAATGAATTTTGAGAATAACGAGACTCAAACAAGGACAGTTGAATTAAAAAAAAGAATTATCCTCCTCCCTCCGCCTTGAGGCACGTCTTTTATCTATGTAGTAGATGCTAACCAATAGTTAGTGCCTTGAATTAAACAGTAGTGATCATGATTAAGAAAAAGAAGAATTATAACAAAATATGTCCGTCCTTGTCCTTCGTCATATGAGCCATAATATAGATGTATACACACATAAAAATTAAGCAGCAGTTTAATTTTGTTCATTTGGACAAACTGACAAGATTGCATTAATAAGAATATCTGAACGTTGTTGCGAAGGAGAAGGAATTTCAATAATATTGCATTTGGCTCCTATCTTAATACCCTAGTAATTTTAGCAGCCCTTTGGCTTTGGGAGGTAACCCTCTAGGCTGAGAGAGATGGTGGGAGGCTGATCTTCCAATTTTGACACCAGAATGACTTATCTACGTTTTGTAAACACGGCCCTTTGTTCCTTATCGACCAGAGACAAAATCCATCACATCTGTGATATACTTTAGCATCATAAACAGCGTAGTTGCCAGCACCCTCTTTGGCGTCAAAATCACAGTAAAACTTGGTCATATCAAACATTTTTGGGTTGAATCGAAACTGAAGACTCTGTCCATGCGCAAGTTCATGGTATCCAATATCATCATCTTTGGAATAGCAGTGAATCATAATAGTTTGGCCAGGAATATCATTTCGAATTTTAACTACTGTTTTTATTAATCTAAATGCTTCAGAGACTAAGAAAAACAAGGCAAAACATAGTACAAGTCTAACTATGCAACCCATTTTTCCTTTTTCATTTTTTCTCAACTAATCTTCAGTATTTATATTGGAAATTGTTTGACCATCCAGCTATGAAAAAGAGAAAGATTAATAGAATTACCTTGAATTCATGACATCTAGGAGAACGATTGTGAGTTTATAGCGATGATTTAGATAATCTTATAACAAGATTTTGAATATCATGAGACTATTTAGCGCTATTCATGTGCTTAGCATAGATCTAACTATTAACTAATTGATTCGACGTCTTTTCATTTAAGATGTCAAATCATTTAATGACGCTTTATAAACATGTAGATTGGTGCTTAATATCAGTAAGACTCAATAACATTATTCTTCGGACTAAAATGGAGTATCTTTTCAAGTAAAATCACTTCAACTAGAAAGAAAAGATATCAAAATTTAATTAGTCAACCTTTTTAATTATTTGTTTACAAATGTACAACAAACTTTAAGATTAATCCCGAAACAAACGATGAATTTCTTACCATTATTTTACTTAATTTACCCACCCCCGCCCACTTGGCAAAAAATGGCAGATACATTGACACCATAGTTTTTTGAATTAAGCTACTTGAATAGGCTTAAATACGTGAAAAATAGGGATTTGAAAATTCCAACGTGGCATTAGTTTTTGGAGGGAAGCACTGCTATTGTGGACCACAATCATACTGCCCCAATTACTCTATTTTCCCACCGTTTTCCTTGGTAGAAAAAATCATACAACCCTAAATTATACTTATTCGTTTTCCTTGGTGAAAAAAAATAAAAGATCTTCACTCTTCTTCACAGTTTGAAAAACCGGAGAAAATCAGACTTTTGTCGATTCCGACCAGCAATTTGCCCGGTCCAATCGTCCGTATGCTTCAATCCCTACCGAGGTGTGAATAGGTAAAATCAACGGACATTTTCTCATTTTTCGTTTAATTCTTCTTCTTTGTTGGTAATTCTGAATGAGCTAAGAACCAATTGATTTTCTTTTTTTCAATCATATTTATAGTCTACGTAGATCTTGATGTTAGGTAGCCTTCACCCTTCATTGTTAGTAAGATCCCTTTCCTTCCTCACATAAATTTCATTCAATGCTTTGGCCAATAACATAAGCAATTTTTTCTACTTACATTTGGGCATTTTCAAAATGTTCTTTGAAGGTGACAATTTGTGTTTCCATATCTTCCTGTTTTTGCTTTAGTTGTTGGATTTCCAACTTTAAACCACTTATACTGTCCCTCAAATTTCCTAGGACTAACTCCATTTCATACTCGTTCAAGGCAAGACAAGGTTTTCTTGTCCCTTTTTGTTTGTTTAAGGTTTCAAGTTTCTATGAGCAAATGTTCTTTCCCAACTTGAAAATATTGATTCTCAAATTGGTAAGTAATGCAGATCAATTGTAGTTAGGATCTATTTTCTGTCTTTGCTCTTGATAATATAGTAACTGTCAGTTATGTAAATGGCATTTGAAGCAATTTTCTTCACAAAGCAATGAAATGGGGGCTATTTTCATCTGTACCTGTGCAAACCAAACAGTTAAAATTGAAAAGAGAGAGAATTGTAGTGCTGATTTAGTCGGCCACACCTTCGATTGAAGAATGGCCGGAGATGGTGAGACGACGTGAGAGTACCGACCATGTGGATTTCGATTTGGGAGAAATGGATTTTGTGGGTATAGATTTGGGAGGGAAGGAAACTTTAGTGCGTTTTCAATTTCTCTTTTCTTTGGTTTTAGGTTTTTTCTTTAATGCCACGTCAGCCTGGAAATAACCCTGTTTTTTACCCTGTCCGGAATGGTAGTTTTTTAAGTTGCATCAGTTTTTTAATTGCACAAAATTTCGTAATCTTTAGTTATTATTCACATATTTTGTCATTTTTTTGTCGCATTCTTATTAATCAATCTTTCATTAATTGGCACATATCAAATGTTTTTTCTTCTATATATTCTTGTTATCAATCTTCCTTTCATTTGTAATTACCAAGCCAGTTGCTTTTTATTATTAAGATGCTATCGCCACCATGTTGCAAGGATTTACAGGTTCCGTACAACTATATGTTCTTCTTTCACTGATGAACTCTTTCTTTGTACACGAAGAAGTATACACATGTCGAGGTCTATTTTTTGTGAATCTCTCTGATTCATAATATTTCAACACATTTTTTATGAAATAATTGATTTAAATGCAAGAAGCATTTAAATCGAGCTAAGATATTACAAGTTATATAAATAGTTTGTATAATGCCGGGATCAAATATAAACTCTGATATTTTATGTTCAGTAATGCTATTTATCATAATAATAATAAAATATACGAAAAATCAATATTTTTCTATTTTTACGTAATGTTTCAACGTGCTTGTAGGATTCTATGAGTTTTTAAGAGGCCTTCTGGTGATGAAGACTAGGCTTGGGCCAAAAAAATAAAAAAATCGATTGAAGCGATCGAATCGAACTGACTCGGGTCGATTTGACATAATTTATTGATTTGGTTTGGTTTTATTTTAAGCAAAACCATAGTGGGCCGGTTCGACTATGATTTAAAGCCTCAAACTGCTGGTTAACCGACCCAACTCACTTACACATGTTTCTATTTTTATTTTTTTTAAAAGAAAAGTCAAAATCAAAAGCTTAATGATGTTTTCCCTAAAGTAGAGGTGTCCAAGCTGTCTTCTTTGAGTAGTCTTGTTGAATACTATATAAAGACTTTGTTTTATGAAAACACTTTCAAGGAAACATTGATATTATTTTATGTCATTTATAAACAGTGCCTTCTACTTTGGTTGGTAGGACCTGTTTTTTAGTTAATTTTTTCTATAGATCATGTTTTACTTGTTATATGTTCGCCTTCTGAAAATGTAGGTTGAGATAATGATTATGCACTTGTGGTTATGTATAATTTACAATATTGAATCTTTTTAATTACACGTTGTGTTCTGATTTGTTAATTACAATTTACATGTTGTGAAAATGCAGGTGGAGATAATGATTTTCATTTTTTGAAAATTGAAATTCTAAAACCGTTTTTAGTTACTATAAGTTGTATCTCAAATAAAAGCGTATAAATAAAAAACAAAGTTATATGCACTCTAAGTGGGCCCAAAACTTCAATTTGGATAAAAACCCAAACCAACTAATCGAACCAAACCGATTTGGTTTATGTTGGTTTGGCTTGAAATTCACCCAAACCAACTAATTTGGTTTTGGTTTTGGTTTTGGTTTCGGGTTGGGGCGAAACCAATCCAAATCAAACCCCGACCGGGTCTAATGGAGACACTAGATAGTATTGTTTCATTTTATTTTTAAATTTTATTATAATTAAATCTTAAATCACATATT
>CAIGRB010113970.1:1190-16082 GCA_903798255.1 Fraxinus quadrangulata
TTCTTATCGTCGAGGAAACTCCCATTTCATTTTTGAGACATATAATCCTCACAGGTTTGCGAGACAGTTTGACTTTAGACAGAAACTTTTCGGTTCACCAAGAAAGTTGGATATTACTCTCAATGTAGGCGATATATATCGTGTCTGGTTGTCTTTGACTCGAATAATGAGTGTATCTACATTTCATGTTCCAGAATATGTGTAGGATACGCATCAAAACGGTGATGCGGAATACCAAATTTGGTGAATTAATCGAGTGTTGCCGATCCTAACCAAGGTTCATGTGCAGATTTTATCTTTTAGTGAGAGTCGTTACTTTGTTCTTAATCCAATTCTGAATAGGATCGTAGTCAAAGGGTTAAGTCCTCTACATATCATTCCTGAACAGATTTCTCGAAAGAGGGAACTGGACCTTCAGAACGAAAGAGGCATTAGGAAGATTAAAATTAAAGTTTCTTCAACAAAGTTTGCTTCCACATCTGAGCCTGCTTATAAGATGACTGAAGTAGTTTTGATTACAGACCACAGTAGTCCTAGAGATCAAGCATCCCACACACCAGTAAAGACTTTAACTCAAGGAGATGAAAGTTCGGCGATCAGGTATATTATTTTTTTTTTTAATATACTACCTATATTTGATCTTATACAACGAACTTCGATTTCAAACTCCTCTTTCCCGAATATATAAGATAAACGTTCGAAAAAATCAATGTCACTTCAAACTGTCCAAATCCTTCAAAAGGCGACGTCGGAATTTCTCACATTAACATCAGTCTCCCAAATATACCATCAGATGGTGAATTTTTATATATGTAACCTAGAACAAGGAACGCGGGTAGGCCCCTTTTTTGTTTATCTCCTTCTCTCTCTTTTTTTTTTTAAATATCTTCATCCTTTTTGTAGCCCAAGCATTCCTGAAGAATTGAATTTTTCTATGAATCCGAACTCTTTGCTAGATCAGACTGGAGAGAATGATGGGAGAATTGGTGTGCTTCAAGGAATAAGTGGTACTCATAATTTTCACGGCCCACCTTAAAAATACCTGAGTACCATTAATGAAGGTATTTCGACGTTCAACTTAGATGACTTCCAAGATGAAAATGAAGTGAATTCTGAGACTGGGAGAGCTAATATTTCAGAGATCAATCAAGAAGTTCCAGCTACTACACCATCATCGACTTTAGTTAACATCCCACTTTTATAAACAAACAATCATCGGGTAGCTCTAATCTGTTTTTCCATGACTGGTCCCCCGCTTGGGATAACTAAAAAGTCTCCTTACTTGAAGGTTATTTTGCAAGAAGTCATGACTAACTATCTTCAGAAGTGTTTTAGGGACGTTCTGAAGCATGAATTTTCCAACATCCGCTCTTGGTGGGACGAAAATAATGTAATTCTTCAAAACGTGATTGCCACCTCATTCGGCATAGATCCATCACCTTTGATGAAACGCATAGATGTGTTTCTTAAAGAAGTTGACATTTATTTATCTGAAAGAAAGCAACACTTAGAGTGTCCGACCACCAAAGAAAATATTGAACAGTTGAAGCTTTTGAATATTCAGTTGGAAGCGGATGATTTCATGTATTCTTCATTGGAAGATAAAATTAGTCAGCTAACTTTTGAGCTGGACAGACTCCGTGATAAACTTCAAACCCGTCAGGAACAAAAGAGTATGCTTAGAATTGCAAATTAAAAGAATTGTAGACCAGAGATGTCTCTAGCACAGCACCCATTGACCAGAGAATGAAGACCCTTGAAGATAGTTTCCTACAAGTGATTAATAACGAGTGATAAAGTCGAGACTTTCAGATCTTCTTTTAAGATCATATAAATTTTGATTTATCATCGTTCTTTTTCTTTTTATGACGAATTTTTCTTTTTTTTATTTCCTGTGTATTTTCTTTTTACTACAGAAAATGGTAAACAAATTAAATGAATTTATTAGTTGTGACTGCAAGAGGTGTAGAATGTGGTATTTTACCTGTTTTGTTTGACACTCTGTATTTCTCCTTCTTACTTATAAAGGTAGACCAACCATCACCGATCTTTTCTTCGGACTCCAAATCAAAATCCCAAACATCCAAATCATCCATCATAATTTCATAAAAGGTTGGACGATTGATACGCGTGGTCCATCCATCCCTGGATAGACGTAATTGATGGTAATTTCTCCGTCTACTTCAAACTTCACTGGGATTGCTCCTTCTAGAAGTTGTGGTCCAAACTCTTAAACCGAGAGTTTACTGGCATCGTATGTATAAGAATACATACGTTCCTTCTCTGCAACGGAGGTTGGATTAAACGATCCAAATGAAACCATTGAATAGGCGACCGTCGGGTTTTCTCCAGTTTCAAGTTTGATCTTATTTTCTTTGTCCAGGCTAACAATAAGATCCTTTAATACAAAATATTTTTCCACCGGGTGACTAATGATTATATGAATGTTGCAATATTTAGGATGATCGACCTTACCAACTTCCTCGGGTCTCTTTGGTGCTGGAAGCTCTATTATATTCTGTTCGAGGAGTTGATCCAGAATTCCAGGAACTTCAAAATCAGAGAATGGGTACTCCTTCTCTTCAAGTTCTTTCAAAGTTACATGACCTCTGCTTTGGATTAGTCATTTGGTAGGTCTGAACTCTGGTTTTGGTTTTGGGTTCGATCTCGACCCTTAAAAGGCTATCTTTGCAGGAATAATGAAATTTGTAATTACCTATTTGGACTTACTTGTCTTGACATCTTTCTTTATCTCTTTCTTGTCACGTGGATCACTTGGTAAGTAGCTCCCATGCCTTGCAATTTAGAACTGTAGGTCATGAGCACGTGTCGCCAACTCTTCAAAGGAGTGATGCATATTTGCTTGGAGATTGTAGAGCAATCCCCAATGCATACGTTGTACGCACATATCAATAGAAGATGCTTCGTTTATTCATTCTTTGCAATTGAGCACGAGGTTCCTCCAGCATTCGATAAACTCTATAATGGGCTCTTCCTTGCTCTGCTTCATTTGAGCAAGTTCTGGAAGGCTGACAGTTCGCCTGGTGCTGTAGAAACGTGTTAGAAATTCTCGTTCAAGTTGATCCCAACTATCAATTAACCCGTCATGTAAGTCGGTATACCCTTTGAATGCGGTACCTTTCAAGGAGCGTACGAACCGTTTCACCATGGTATCATTTTAAGTGCCTTGATAAAATGAGCAACATGTTACTTCGGGTTGCCATTCCCATCAAAACACTGGAATTTTGGAGGTTGGTAACCGAGTGGTATTTTTATTTTGTCAATTCAATGACTATATGGCTTGGCATACACCAATGCTGATTGCAATGAACCATCATACTTGGCACGAATGGTATCCGCAATCATATGTTGAAGTTGGTGGACGGATAGAGAGCCAACAGAGAGCTTAGTGGTATCACGTAGAACGTTTTGAACAACTGTTCGATCATGCATATCTTGTTTCTGTTACCGTTCTTGGACTTCCAGATCTTTAGCTTTGGAAGGTTCTGAATTTTCTTGATCTTCTTTCGACAGATTTTGCAGCTCTAACTTGTGCATGAGTGCAGTAACCTGAGTGTCTTTCTCTTCTAGTGACTTCGTTAGTTTTTCAATGGCTAAAGTCATTTGTTGGATTTGATAATCTAAGCCCGATGTCGCTTCCATGACTATCATTGGCTCAAATGATTCTTCAGACGAAGTATAGTCTCCCCACTTTTGCAGAGAAGTGGTATGAGGGGATCCAGACAAGGATCTGCCACTGGAGACGGAGCCCGAGCGAGAGTTTTTCGCCGAACTCTTGGTATTTTCTATTGAACGAAAGTTTGCCTTTATAAAAGCAATTTTCATTCTGTCTTTGTTGGAGAACTTCTTTAGTGGTGGGACGGAACAGTTCAGCAAGTGTCTCTTCAAGATGAGTCATGGTTTGCTTTGCCTATTCGTTTGCCATTATTGATGTAGTGGTTGAAAGTTGAAGATTCTGAGATCAAAAGAGGAGATGACAAGAAGGTCCCACCGAGTGTGCCAAGAAATTTCTACGATGGATTTCGAGTATTAAAATACAGAAATCGTTACAAATTGTATTTTTAATAAATACAAATGGATATGAATTTCCTTGTAATTGTAAAATTGTAAAATCCTCTGATTAATAATCTAAATGTTTGAAGACAAGGAGCCACATGGTTTGAATCCTGGGCTTCGAGATTCGTTGAAAATTTGATTTGCCAAGAGCTCGACTTGTTCGACACTTGGATTTCGGAGATTGAATTTGCACTTCGAAATTTGGACTTAATCTTGATTTAATTTGAAGAAAACTTTGATCTTCTTGGACTTGTTTGATTTGAAGAAGATTTTGATATTTTTCGTGTTTATCGGAATTTGGAGTTGAGAGGATTTCTTCAACACTTCGTAATTTTCTTCTGCACTTTTTCTTCCCTTTTTTTTTCTTATGAACATTTGACCCTATTTATAGGGGAAATTCATGACTAATTTTGATAACCACTCAATTAATTCAATTATAATAATTATAATTGAATAATTGTGGATTTTGAAATAGTGTGATGGACTTTTAAAATTTTATGGGTCTTAGTAGGTTTTAATTTAGTAAACTTAATTGGGTTGGTTGTTTAAATTGATCAAACCCATTATTTATTTTTATTATTTTTTTTTTATGTGTACAGACTTGAAAAGTTCACCATAGTAGAATTCAAAAGGTGACAACAAAAAATATTGTTTTACTTCACGATGCCGAATTTGATAGTGTTCTTGCGTGAGAATACCCAACAGTTAAAGAGAATGAAAGTGGTCACCATAAGATTGCAGTTTTTTATACATAGCAACTTGTTTGAAACAAAAAATTAGTTCGGTGACTTATAAAGTGAAAAATTTATATATGTTAGGTGACTAAAGAACATGTCTGGGAGGACTTCTTTTTTGAAATTGTGATATGCTTGAACAATAAGTGGGATATTTAGGGCATGTTCGTCATGCCTTTTGCTTTCTGTAGGAGAGCTATGCAGGAAGCTGTCTTTATTTTTGTTTGGAAATTAATTTTTAAAATAAATTCCCATTCTGAAAGCACTTTTAGAAGAATCTACATTGAACCAACTTTTTTCTAAAAGTTCTTATTAGTAGAAGTGTTTTTCACAAAATTAGTCAAATAGATTCAAAAGTAATCTTTTGAATCTTAAAAGCTCCTTTTGACTTTTCAAAAGTCACGTCAAAAGAGCACTTACTATGCAGGAAGCCACTCGGAAGAATCACACGCAAACATACTCTTAACTTAATTATCAACCCTAAAAAAATTGATTATTCTGCAGATAATTTTTACTTTATCAAATAATACTTATTTGGGTATTTTCAATCATCTTAAAAATGCATTACCTTAACAGTTACAAACTTTCGTTCTAGGTTTTCAAGCTTTCAACCAAGATTCTCCGCAATAAAGCAAAGGACACTTTGTTATCATTTCCACGCGTTTTCATGTCTGCATTCGGAGATCTTAGGTTTCATTATAATTTATATAGACATGACATGAAACATGAAACATATATGAATTGCTAAGTTTTCTTTCCGAAACAAATCACAGAGAAACAGATATACTCAAACACAGCAAGTACTGTTGGTAATTACATTTTTATTTCATCTCATATTTTAGCAAAGGGCTGTTTTTCCGTAAGAAATGGAGCGTAAGAGCACGAGAGAAAACGCGCAAGAAATGAATCCCTACAAAGAAGAGAATGTAACTAGATCAGGCAATAATGGAAGTGTTTTTCCCAAAAAAAAGCTACACGTTTCGACTATGGTGGGCAAGAAAATTGCTGAGGCCTGTGAGAAAGTTGTGGAGTCTTTTGCTGATGCTGACAAGAAGCGCAAGAACAAGGGAAAGACAAGTCCAGAGAATTAGATTAAATGTCTATATTATAAGTTTTTATCTGCAGCAATTGTAAGTGTTGGTCATGTGTGTATGTTTGAGATTTGGTAGCTGGTTAATGTCCAGTGATGATCGTGTGAGAAAGTTGAGGAGTCTTTTGTTGATGCTGACAAGAAGCGCAAGAACAAGGGAAAGACAAGTCCAGAGAATTAGATTAAATGTCTATATTGTAAGTTTTTATCTGCAGCAATTGTAAGTGTTGGTCATGTGTGTATGTTTGAGATTTGGCAGCTGGTTAATGTCTAGTGATGATCATGTGAGAAAGTTGTGGAGTCTTTTGTTGAGGCTGACAAGAAGCGCAAGAACAAGGGAAAGACAAGTCCAGAGAATTAGATTAAATGCCTATATTGGAAGTTTTTATCTTCAGCAATTGTAAGTGTTAATGTCTAGTGATGATCATGTTTTAAGTTATGTGTACCAAATCCAGCAGCCTGAATATATATAAGCATGTTTCATTTTATCCATGCATGTGAACCTAATCTAGTAAATTTATACATTTGTTCTTGATTTAGATATGTGGATCGTGTTGCATTGATTTTGAGCTAACTCTAGTACATGTTTGGTACAAATTATTTAAAACTCATTTTTTACAGTTATTTCCAACTACATATTCTATCAATAAAATAATTTTGCATGTGGACACGTAATTTTTCCCGACTATTTAGCTAAAAAATTTCTAAAAGAATCAATTTTTTACAAAATTTATTCTAAAAAAATCTACATCAGACAACACTTAGAGAGTCGTCCGAGTTCATAAGTTTAGTTCTTTAGCGACCGCACAATATAGTGGAGGTTAGGTTATATGCTCCTTCTTAAGCCTATGTTTGAGCCACATTATTTTTTTCGTTCTCATTCTTCTACTCATTTTTAATCGCACATTCTTTAAAAAAAATAATATTTTCCATCACATCAATAATTTTTCCTTTTTTTTTCAATCATATATTCCCCATCACATAAAAAAAATACATTCTTGGAGCAAAAATGTGCACCAAACAGGGGTTAAGTTTATATTTCCCTCTTTGTCATTTCAATAAGAACAAATACACATCAATTTCAAAAGGGTTTTTGTGTTCAATAATATAAAATGGAAAATAATTCCTTTTTTTTTTTAAACATTAAACCACTAGGTGCGACTTGTTTTATTAGTTAGTCTTGCAAGACAAATGCAATTATTCTATAAGTATGTACTTACTTACCTTCAAGCTCACGATGTCTATAATTTATTTATTTCTGTCCAGTAGCACTTAATTGTTTGTAAGATTCTTGAAATAATTTCTGCAAACATTGTCACCTAAACTTTTAGATAGTCATTTAGCTAGTGTAGCAAGTGTAAGAATTGAAGAAGAATATGAGAAGGATCAACCCCTAATTCTTTCAAGTATAGTTTTAACTTTTAAACCAAATTTTGAGAAATTACTTTTACATTTATATTATTTTCTCAATCAATTTAAAACCACATTAAGACCTTTAGTTGCCCTCAAGAACTTTTTGAGACTCATCACAAACCTAATATAAAATTTGCAGTTTTAATTCAAACTCTTATAAATACGATGCCATCAACCATAGTTCAAAAAATCATACTCCTTCCAATGCATAAAGATAATTTTGCTTTCTTTTTTCGTATGTCTCAAATTATAGATCACTTTCCTTATTTATAATATAATTGATTTTTTAGTTTTCTAATATGCCCCTATTTAATATGTCTTGTAATCGACAAATATGAATTTTTCCAATTGAAAATATTATTTATATGCAATGTGTATTAGAATAATATAAGTAGAATTTATATTTTCAATTATATTAATTATTTTCCTTAATATGTGTAAAAATTGAAGTAAACTTATCTTTATGAGATCGAGATAGTAATTAATTGATTAAGTGGGTGTTTAGTGGGGATTAAAATTAAATTTTTAGTAGATTGTGATAGAAATTATTGAAATGTATGGTTAAAAAGTTATGGGGCCTATGAAATATGTTGTTAATATTGATTTTTTGATTTTGATTTATATTAAAATTTGATTTTAATTCGAAACAAATCGGACCTAAATAAAACGCTGAAATCAAATAAAGACATTATTTAGAACCATCATGTTCATCTATTTAGTTGGCATCTTGCAAAATAAAATCATTAATTTAACTAAAAGTAAGGACTTATGACACTTACAATCGATGTTGGATTGCATATCTTTAGCATTATCCGTAAAGATATGCAATCCTAGGCGCTTTGTTCCACATTAAGCTAGTGTTTGACCCATTAATTTTTTTTTTTTAAATTTTTTTTTAAAATTTTAACTACACATTCTCTAAATAAACTAATATTACACACAAATCTAAAATTTTTTATTACTTTTCAACCGCATATTCATCTATCAATTACTATTTCAAAATTTATAATTTCTCGGAAATGGGAGCCAAACACTACCTAATCACACCAAAACAAATCTTGTTTGGAACTTCACTAGAAAACAGAGAACTGAAAGTAAACGTGGCTTGGGATTCGTGAAAGTTATTGTTACCTAATTCCGAATTGACCCACCGACAATTTGAAAAGATAATTTTGTTACTTACTTTTGACCCCTCCCCTTTGCCGATGAAACATGTTCACATGGGGCACAATAAACCTCGAACAAGTCCACGTTTGGCAACCATTATTTTCAATAATCATGTTTGGTATATTTTCTATTTGACAGCTTTTTTGATAGAATACTCATTTGATGGATTAAAAAAAAAATGCCGTCTTTTCATCCAATACATTTTTGCCTTCTGTCAAGAAGGTGGTAAAAGTTAATGTACAAGTATCAAAATCCTATTTTCGAACTCATTTTTCTATATACTCATTTTCAATCACTCATAAAATAAAATATTCTGTACATAAATTTTTAGAAAAAATTCTACTTTTAAATAGACTTTCTTTTAAAAATCACTGTTCAAAACTTTATTTTTCTCAAATAATAATTGTCGAACAGGTGCTTAACACATCAATGTATCTCTTCATTTCTCTATGAAATGGGAACGCGAAGCATAATTTCATTCCCAAAGAGGACCTTTCTTGTCGTTTCGCATTTCTCATCAAATATATTCCCTAGTTCTCATCTTTTCATTTTTTGACCCATTCCTTGGATAAAATATCCAGATTATACAAAGTGTAGCGGGTTGTTTCGGGATTTCTTTGGAACATCATGTTATTAATAAAATATAATATAAAGAATAATAATGATAATAATAAATAAATCAAATAATTTCCCTTACCTTATGTTTAGTGCATATTTGGTTGGTTTTTGAGTCACAATTAAGTGATTCTCTCTCTAGTTGGTGGATTATAATCAGATTTTTAAAATAAAAACTTTTCAAGTTAACATTTTAAAATAGAGAGCATGTTTGACTTTTCAAATTTGGAGGGCTAAACTCACTCATCCAAAGTATTTCAATTTTCATTGGAGGAAACTAGTGAAAATAAAATAAGGGAAAAATAATATTTTTTTTTAAATCAGTAAAATTAAATGTTAAAAATAAAAAGTATGTTGAAGTATTTATAAAATTCTCTCTAAATTTATATATGCTCTCTAAATTTTTAATATACTCTTTAAAATAAAAAATCCTGGAGATGCTCTAACGTAGAGTTAATACTCTAGATAGTCACTAAATTTTCTCAAAAGTTCTCGAGAGGTTATCGAATTTCAAAAGTTTCATAATTAGTCACTGAACTTTGCAAAAAGTTCCTAGGAGGTCACCGAATTTCAAAACTTCCGTAAATAGTCACTGAACTTTACCAAAAATTTTCAAGAGGTCATCGAACTTTGCAAATCTGGACGTCATACATAAATAGTTCAGTGACCCCTTAGAAATTTTTTGCAAAGTTGAGTGACTATCTAGTGAAGTTTTAGCAAAGTACAATGACTATTTAGGGACGTTTTGAAGTTCGATGACCTTATATGAACTTTTTACAAAATTCAGTGACTAATTAGGAAACTTTTGAAATTCAGTGACCTCATGGGAACTTTTAAAAAAATTTTAGTAACTATCTAGGGTATTAACCCTCTAACGTACCTTAATTTACTTCATCATTTAATGTTAGGTAAAGTTATTTATCATTATAATGATGAAATATCGATGAGATAATAATTTAGGTGGACTAATCAAATATGACAGTTCAATTATCATGAGAAATAGGTAAATTAAACTGTCATATTCTATTATTCTACTTAAATTGCTACGTTAAAGATATTCCATCATTATAATAATAAATAACAATATTCTTGAAAGTTTGAGCTTCCATTTTTCAATAAATTAGAGTCATGATTGGCTGGGAATGAAGTCAAAAGTCAACAAGAAATTCTTCTCCCAAGAGTCAATGATTGGATGATTCAATTAATCTTGCCCCTTTAAATTTATCGAATTATTGCACCCTAATAATTGATTTCCTACTCGAGTGAACGCCCTCCGTTTTCTTCCTAGTAGTACCCTCGAAACCACCCATAAATGCAATAAATTGTTCGAATATTGTTTTAATTTCTTGTGTTATGTTTCTAACTAATATCACAAACAAGTAATAAATGATAAATAAAATATCGTCTCACAGAAATTGATTATTTATCGCACTTTAATTAAAACTAACCCTAACATTAACATACAGATATTAGAGTTCGTTTCGAGTTGGAGTTTTCCTTCCTTTATCAACAAAAGCAAGCAATTAACATGGAAGTGTTTTTTTCCAAAAGAGAAGGACCAAGTTTCAACTATGGTGGGCAAAAGAGAAATAGCCTAGGTTGAAAGAAAGAAGTTGAATCTACTGTTGATGCTGTCAAGAGGCACAAGAACATGGGAAAGATAATTCCTAATCATTAGAATTCTTAATATTGAAAAGAAAAACAATACCGGTGATGTGACTTGTATGTTATGTTACATTTATGGAAACCTGTACTATGTTTATTTGATCTAGATTCTAGTGGAATGCTAACTATTGTTCTCATGGAGGCTGAAACCAGCCTCATATATCTAAAAGAAAGAACAAGAATGCAGGAATTTTTTGAATGGTAAAATCTTAGCATATCAAAATAACCAAAACATATTTAAGCCTGAGATTTGGTGATGTAAAATAATGAACAAAAAGGACTCGAAAACAACAGATGGCAAGGCATGTCAGTAATCAATCTAGTCACTTATTTCATCATCACTAAAATCACTAAAAACATGAGGCTGTTCACCGTCTTGATTGCTTTCCATTTCCATGGAATCTATAGACCCCTCACCGTCACTCTCATCATTGTCTTCATATATGATTGGTGTTACCTTCCTATTATCTTCCTCTTCATCATCAACAGTCTGCAAAAAAATGACGTCTTCGTAAAATTTTGATTAGTTTCAGACAAAAGTATTTAGAAGCACACCCACCTCTGCATAAAGCAAGTCCAAGCAACTTGATAATTGAAGAGCGTGGTTGAAAGTCGAGACTCTAGATTCTATAAGCTGCATGAGTTAACAAATGCGTTATATAATAGTGAATTTTTTTAAAAGTGTTCAGTCAAATTAACAAACAACACTTCCTAATGGAAGATCATCAATTTTCAGCTTCATGTGCATTTTGAGCGGCACTAATTTGATGTTAATACCAAATATAATTTGATGTTGCTATGATTGAGATTTGGTGATCTCTACTTCGTATTGGTCTCCTTTATTTAAAGATGCAACTATAAATGAGATTTCACATTGACAGATTCTCCACGTACATCAACAAAAATTTCTAATCGTATTCCTAACCTGATATATAGAGTTAAGGGCAACCAAAGAAGACTCTTGAGACATTATTCCACCAGCATGTTGAAGAAGTAAACTTCTAAGCCATGGAAGAGCACAAGCCAGTACAGAACCCCTGTCAAATAAATGCACAATAACCAATAGTTGTCACAAACTAATGAAATTATAAATTAGCTATGCAAGGAATAAAAACAATTTCTAGATTAGAGAACAAAGTCATTAACAATTTCCCCTCCCTCCCCCCTCCCTTTAAAAATGAGAACATTGGATGCACTACAGAAGTTCTATTGATACTTCAGCTTTTCATTTCTATCAGTACTAGTTTGTTCTGAGGCAAATATCTGTATTAATATTTCAATTTTTTTCCTTACCTCAATTGGATTACTGATATGAGAGACTGCAGAAACTTGAGAACATCAGATGGATTCAACGACGACACTGAATTCGATATTACCTGCAGTGCGATGGTGCTTCATCTTATAATTATCATGAGAATTAAAATTTAAAAAAATTGTTCCTTATACAGGACATGCATAAAAGAAAAAACGAAGAAGAACTAGAGCAGGAGATTAGGATTTATGGCACCGTCTCATCTTGTCTGAACAGGCAATCTATTAGAAGTGCTCGATCATCAGCTCGTAAAGCTTGCTTAAGCAAAATATGAACTGAATCCGCACTAGGTGGTTTTGTTGGAGGAGAAGACTCTAGATTTTCATGGCTTTTGGATTCACTTTTTTCTGTCAAGTTAAGGCTTGCAAGCTTCTCACCCATGGTCGGCTCATTCAAATCATTGTCGACAGGAACTCCATCTATATGATCTCCAAGACCTACATGCCACAAGACAACCAAATTCTTCCAATGAAGTTAAAGATATGCTCTCCTCTTCATATGTTTACCCTATCTATATTGAAATCAAAAAATGAGTAAAGTCAAAGACGACATGTACAACTGAGCTTCTGTTTTGCAAGTATGCAAAACCTCAGGAGCAATTCAAAAAGTTTCAAGTGAAAATAGCTAACACTTAGTGTCAGTATCCGACTTCAAAGTCTAAGAACTTGGAAGTTTAGAACAGAAGTATCAAATTTGGGATAAAGATCGTTATGATCTGCATTTGATGTTCAAATCTTTAATAAATGTTCTTGAGGCAACATCTGGTTCAATTTTCATTGTCAAAACAACACCTGATTATCCATCAATATATTAACAAGGAAATATCAAAATGGAAGCTACTCTGATGTCATCTATAAGCGTTAAGTGGAGCTTGACCATTTTATGAACAGTTTCACATACCAAGAAGTGAAAAAAAAATAGATGAAAAAAGGCAAGTAAAAGGCAACCCTCAAATGCTGTTGAGTTCAACTCCACGCCTATAGGTTTGAGACCAAAGGAGAGATTAACAAGATTCGAAATGATTGTTCAAAATCCTGGTAGGAACAAAAGACTCTTATTCCATGCAGTATTTAAGTCTTCACAATCAGAATTTAAAAAAATAATAATAATAACTGTGGATTAACAACTGAAAATTGGAAGAGGGTATTACAATCAATAAATAAGAAAAAGCCCTGCCAAATGGGCCCAACAAACCTCTTGCGATTCCTCTTAAATTTTGAATCTTCCGAACTCCCAAGACATTTTACCTTGCTCGTTTTGTTTCAAATACAAAATTTACAAATAAAAATCATATATTTTCCCCCATGTTTTGGATTAGAAATTTTCCAGCACTTTTAAATAGACAATAGATAATGTTTCTTAAGAACTTACTTTTATCAGATATAATATCACAAGTAAATCCATCAGCTGTGGCTATATCTCCATCTCTAGCTTTTCTTTTCGAAGATTTATTCTTCTTCGCCATGGCCCTTGCAAAAATAGTTGAATAACACAAATAAAATCAGAAAACAAGTAGGTTCCAAGAGAAACACTAGTACAAAATTATTCTTTCATGATTCATAACATTAAATTATGAGCGTGTACACAGAGAAGAAGCAGTTTAATGTTATTAACTATTCAAATTTACACTAACCTGTTTCTATCTTACTTCTCTGAAGAATGAAGAAAGTTTGAAGACGCTGGGAATCTGGTTTTGGGGAGGAATTGCTGGAGGGAAGACGATTTAGGGTTTATGTTAGGGGTTTTATCAGTAATTACCTGCAGTTGGTGCAATGCACCTAACAAGAAAATTGCGGCATTGGTCCCTCAACTTTCTGTTCCAGTAGTAAATTGATTTCCAATCTTTAAAAAGAAGTAAATTAGTAATCATCAACCTTACGCTAGAGTTGAGGAGTTGAGATCTCAACTCCGTTGCGCTATCATTCACAATTTGTTCTCAATGAAGAAATATACTCTATTTATTCTTTAAATGTCACACGATTTTGTTAAAAATGCAACTTACTTCAAATATCTCTATATCAATTTGAGTTTGAGAATATCAAATTTAATTTTATAAAGTTGGACAGACTCCCATGACGATTTAACAAAGTTTTTAGATTTTCAGTATTTAATAATTGGCTATACAACGAGAATTAACTTGTTCCCTTTGAAAGTATTAGTCTAACTTACTATTTGAATAATAGATTAAGTGTATGTTCAATAAAACTTTTTTAACTTTCCAATTAGTTAAACTTCATATTTAACCCGACATTTTAAGGGAATCCACAATTTTTATCAATTTTTTAAATGCACATTTCATTGATTTTTATCAAATATACTAAAAGTTTTTCACACAATATTTGAGAGACAATATTAAAATCTTCTAATCACAAAATGGAAGATGGAGTTTCGAGCTATCGAACTATAGTCATGATTCTCATGAAGAATAGAGATATGGTTTATTTCGACTTTCGACAAAGCTGATTCAAGGATTTTCTCCCAACCACAATACATCTATAAATATTATATTTAGTGTTTGCTTTGGGAGAGATTACTTCAAGTGAAAAATGAATTTTTTGAAGAATGTGTAGTTAAAAAATATGAAAAATTATGTATTCACTTGTAAAATTATTTTATTTTGAGTATGTAAGGTTGCAATGAATTTGGAAAAAAAAAATGATTTTCAAATAAGATGTCCAAATAAATGCCTAGTACACTAGATATAAATGGATAAAATTAAGGGAAAATTGCAGCCGCGGTCCCAAACCTTACACTTTGTTGCAGATTACACACAAACCTTTCATTTTTGCCAGCGAAGTCCCAAACATTTACATATAATT